>JBAKBP010008622.1:0-89866 GCA_037953745.1 Lithodes maja | reverse complement strand
GTATAAGATAACCTGGTTACCAGTATCTGTCATAAGTACCCCGAAACAATAACTAAGTACCCCTACGAACTGCCGCTGTTGTTGGTATATTTATATTTAATAGAAAACGCAGTTCCCAGGGCCAACTAATAGTATCCATAACCCCTCGGACTGATCACATAACTCTATCTTTTCCAGACTCATATACCACCCCATAGTTGCATTCCCCGGTAGCATTTGGCTAACGTATTCTACTGCCTTTTCAAACTTCCATATCAACTGCAGCCTAATGCCACCCCCACGCCCAGAGACCTTAGGGTCAAATTCCCCTATAGCCCCCCTGCACTCCCCCCCTCTCATTATAAGACCCCGCACTTCTCTACTCTTGTCCGACCTAGCCTCTCTCTCATACCTCTTGAAGATCCTTGAATTGTCCGTTGCTAATGCTCTCCAACCTTTTTTATATAAACTCCTATCCAGCCTACCTTCACTTAGTAGGCCAGAACAACATTAGAACTTTACTAGCCCCTTGCATGCCATCTATTCTCTTACAACCCATTCACAACCCTGCACCCAATGGTCGTCGGTGCGAGGCTAGCCGCCTCGATACACAGAGGGTTATTACGAACACTGGTGATATGGTAAGCCCCTAGCCACAGCCGCCGGACGACTATCACAGAGAGAGGGCGCCCAGCTCCCCCTTTTTGCCCACCCGAGGAGGGAGACCCCCACCCCCGCGGAGGTATACCTGTAGTATGACATTATAAGCCCTGCATATATATTGCTATACATATATCTCACTGCTTTTATGCCTTTATCCCTGTAACTTCTAAACTCTTAACATTCTTATTAAACATTCTTCATTTATTGAACTCCCTATAACTTTATCTATCTCTTTAACATATAATATATTTGTTGATACTTCCACTTAAATCAACACCCATTTCCTCTGTAAATGTAAACTGTATAACGTATTTATCCGGTCCTACGTCATACCAGAATGCTGAGTTGATGCTGTGTTGCTTCAGCATCCTTGAACCCAGTCGATGCCTTCTTACTCAGGCATCTTCAGTTAGACTTCAACAGACCTCAGCCAGAGAGAGTCAGAGCTCTTTACTCCCTCTAGACTCTAGACTCAGACTCATCCTCTATAGCCAAGCTCCTATATCCCCTAGATATATTAGACCACACAAGTCATATCACCTTGCTCCTCAGGCTTTTATTACAAGTCTTATCATATATCTGCACTTATATATCTGTACGTTTATACTTATTATCACTTATCCAATAATTAATGTGTTGTGTTATTACCTATAATCCCCTATATACTTAACATATTATATGGCGACCTTGCCAATAGCGTATTAAGGCTATACTTAAGTTTTTCCCCAATCTACCCCTCTACAATTATCAACATTACAAACCCCTAATTATACCTTACATTTCATGTGAGGATAATTGCTGTACTTCAAACCCTGCCAACCAGCCTTGCAGTTTCTCCAAAAGCCTTACAGCCTGCCAGCCTGACAACCATACAGCCTGCCAGCCATTCTGCCAAGCTGCAAGCGTGTGCGTACGTCCATGGTACACACACAGTCACAACGCCTCCACCAGCCGCAACAACCACACACAACTAGCCGCTACGTGTGTACATCCGTACACACACACAACGCCCCTGCCTGTCGTACGACCAACTGATCAACACTGACACAACGTTCTCTAAGAGGAATCATGTGAGTGCTTAACTTTACTTAAAAGTGCATTGTTTAAGAGGATTAAGTGATCATGTTTTCAAAGCCTCAACCATTAGAGTTCACATATACAGCAGGTGTGATTACTAGATCACATTCTCAAAATGACCCACTGACACACTCACCCACTGACACACACAGTCAAACACCAACAACAACACCACCACCACCACCACCTTTACCTACCGTCCCTCCACCTGATCAACCTCCGCATTCACAAATTTCCATAAATACCAACCTCCAACCCCCACTTACACAATATTCGGAGGCCACAGAACACTTATTTACTCTGGCATCTAGAGTTAATGATAATAGACGTGTATCATTTTCTCAACCTCAGAACTCAAATACATCTTTCAACATCACTTATTCAAACAAACAAAACACAGCCCCTCCTATGCATTCAGCTTCTAGCTGGAATACTACTTGGGATGATGGTTCAAATCCCAGGGACAGACCTGTGGTGTCACCTACGATTGGTGCTACAGCTCATTCTGAAGGATTTTGGGATTTTCAACCCTCTGACCCTACACCAAGGTTGTATGCCAACAGCAATATCTTTCAACCTCCTCAACAACAACAGGGTCTCGCACATCAAATTCCCATGTATGCCAACAGCAATATCTTTCAACCTCCTCAACAACAACAGGGTCTCCCTCCTAACATACACAGTCACCAGCAATTTCCTACTATCAAACAAGAAGCGGAACAATACCCAACACATCCTTTATCAACATCCCACCAACCCCATCAAATATCCTACCAACCTCAACAAGCACCTTACCAACCAAATATCCTTGAAATCATCCATCAGAACGCCCCTAGGTTATTTTCTGGGAACACCCTCAAGAATTATTCTGTTCATGCTTTCATACAGGATGTAGACGGCGAAATTGCCATGAGAGGTGCCGGTCAAAATGATAACACCAAAGTGCAGATTTTCAAAGCTAGAATACACAAAGGTGATTCCAACTCAGCTCAGCTCCTTCTAGAGTCAGACAAAACTGAAGACTGCTCTTACGAGGAACTGAAAAGTATGTTCATTCAAAGATATGGCATACAGATGGCAGGTACATTCTCAGCTACTCACAGAATTGCTAATGAATTAAAGAACCACCAGAAATATCTAAATACCCCAGTCGATAGGATTGTTGCCACAGCTTCCACCATGATCAAATCACTTAGACATGAATTGAAGGATAAGGACTGGACACTCAAGCACGGCGGCGAGGAATACATGAATATCAAACAAGTGGCCAAGTTTGTTGGTTACATGATGGTATCAAACCTCCTTCCTGAATCCATAACGGGATTAATACAATCTATTCCATTCACCCCTAACGACACACTGGTAGATTTCTCTCAAACTGTCCATGCCAAATGTAAAGAGAATGGTCTAGACCACAAAATCCAATTCCTGACCAATCCCTCAAAACCCCAAGGTGTTGTAGCTGCTATTCACAATCACTCAACCTCCCCCAATCACGCCAAACACTACAATGCTCACTCAAAACCTTTCGTCCACTCACAGAAACCTAAACCTCATTACTCGCCCAAGACACCCTATCTTTCTTCCAAATCTAACTACAACCCACACAAATCTCCGACGAACTCTAACAGTAATGTCACCTGTTATTATTGCGGTAACCAGGGTCATATAACTCCTGAATGCCTCATCAAGGTAAGAGAGGAACAGGAGATGGCATCACATAAAGAACCATTTTGCCGCAAATGCAAATCTAAGGGTCATTGGACCAAGTTCTGCACTCACATGAAAGCTCTTAGGGAAAAGACTAGGACGGCCACACCAGGAAACACCAAAACGGCCACACCAGGAAACACCAAAACGGCCGCTTCAGTCAAGACAAAATCAACCAGTTCGGGGGAAGAATAGACGCCCAGCACGGTACTATACCTCCAAACTGTGCTGGGCGGACCAACAATGCCACCCAAACTCGACCCCTCAAATCTGTCGAAATAGGTTGTCTTGATAAATCTTCCTTGCATTTACCCGCTGCTAAATGCGAAGAGCATAATCTAAATCTCTTTTTAGACACAGGCTCCCCAGTGAATCTTATAAGTCTCAACAAATTTAATCTTATAAATTCTAATAATCAATTCAGTCAATCTTACCCTGATGTCAATATAAAATCAGTCAGTGACAACCCATTAGAGGCATTATCTAAGGTTTATCTACCTATCAAGATCACCGAAGAATTAGCAACACCCCTGCCATTCTATGTCATTAACAAACTCCCCATAAATGCCGACTTGCTCCTAGGGTTTGTTAGTATGAATATGCTCAAAATCATAATTTTCACCCATATGGACCAAGTTATGATCGGTGGTTTAAAAGGCGACACCATCGAATGCACACGCAGTAGTGAATCCTCTGTCAAAAGTACCACCAACCACCCAAAACAGGCATTCGATCACACTAAACCTAGACCCAAAAGAAAATTCAGTTTCAAAACTACCGTAAAATCCGGTCCCTCTTCGGTCACTGAAGAGGTCACTAAAACCCCCCCTGATGCCCCCACTCCTAGCTATCAATACACTGAGGTATCTATAGGTGATCTGATAACTGACCATTCCCTTACAGCTGACGTAATTTTGCAAGATGATGTAACTATTCAACCAAAATCATCTATGAAGGTAGAAACTTATGTCAATCAATTACCAGCTAATTATCACAAATACAGCATCATCACTCTTCCAGACACTACCTTCATAAAGGGTCTTATAACCACTCCAGCCCTTCATGAGAGCAAGAATGAATATTTTGAAACTTTAATTCTCAATTACTCAGATAACATACTTAGTATTAAGAGTGGTACCAAGATTATGGAAGCAGAAGTTTTCCCTTTTATTTTTAACGACCAAAGCTTACCAGTTAGTAAAGACCTTGTCATTAACGCAGCTATTAGCAAGGATGAATCAGAGACTAGGTCACAAATAAAATCTCTAATTAATGATCTTGATTTTGAGGACTACACTGAGAATCTTGTGAGTTTGTTGTGCACTTATAAAGAGGCAGTTATGTTACATAATGAAGATCTTGGGTTTTGTGATGTGCTTCAACACAAGATCATATTACGCAACTCGGAGACTAACCCCATATACTGTCCTTCTTATAGGTTAGCTCATGCTCAGAGAGAACAGGTAGAATCTCAAGTCAAGGCTATGTTAGACCAACAAGTAGTCTCTCCCTCATCCAGTCGTTGGAGGAGCCCTATATTCCTAGTACCTAAGCGGAACCCCAACGAGTGGAGATTAGTGGTGGACTTCAGGAAGTTAAATGACGCTATCATTGAGGAGAAATTTTATATGCCCTCCATCAATGAAGTTATGAGTAATTTGAACTCTAAAAACAAAATTTTCTCTACCATCGATTTAGGTAGTGGTTTTCATCAGATAAAGTTGGACGATGATTCCCGTAAGTACACAGCTTTCAGCACTCCCAGTGGTACTTACGAGTTCAATAGACTCCCTCAAGGGTTAAAAACTAGTCCAGCCTTTTTCCAACGGCTCATGTGTCACATTCTTGCAGGCCATTTGGGCAAAGATATCCAAATCTACATAGATGACATTATTATAATGTCGCCTGATATCGAATCTCACCTTGAAAGCCTAGGAAAGATCCTTCAAAAACTAAAGGATGCAGGTTTAAAGGTAAAATTACAAAAGTGTAAATTCTTAAAACGTAGTGTTGAATTTCTCGGTCACGAACTTTCAGCAGATGGCATCAGAACAAAGACCGATATCACTAAAGCTATACATGAATTTCCCCAACCTGAAAATGTGACACAACTCCGCCAATTCCTTGGCCTAGCCGGGTACTACCGTAGTTTCATCTCCAAATTTTCGGAAAAAGCCAGTCCCCTTTTCAAACTGTTAAAAAAGGACGCTGAATTTGATTGGAAAGAATCCGAACAAACATCATTTGACGAGTTGAAGCATCACCTGTGTAATCCTCCTTGCCTGTCTTACCCCGACTATACTCAACCTTTTATTATCCACACCGATGCGTCCTATAGCGGTATTGGAGCTTGTTTAATGCAAAAAGACAGCCGCGATAAATTTCAACCTTTAGCCTTTGCCAGCAGGACTCTTAAACCTGCCGAGAAAAATTACTGTGTCACCGACATTGAAGGAGCCGGTCTTATCTGGGCTCTACAGACATTCAAAGACAAAATCCTTAACTATGACATTGAAGTGTGGACGGATCACAAGCCTCTAGTTGATCTGTTTGACAACAATAATATGTCTGGTAGACGCGCAAGGTGGAAGTACATATTACAAAGTTTCAACCCTAGGATACTCTACATTAAAGGTCACAAAAATGTTGTAGCGGATGCTCTCTCTCGTAATCCGGTACTTTGTGCACATTTAAACACGATGACTTTAGCTAATGAAGACATGTCCACGGCTCAGAGAGGTGATCCCAAGTTGTGTGAGATTATTCTTGCTCTAGAGAATAATGAAAATAACCAACACCTAGAAGATTACACTCTAATTGATAACACGCTATTTCGTAATCAACTCATCAAAGGCAAACATCAACTTGAAAGGGACATTCTGCAGTTAGTTGTACCCAACAATAAAGTAGAAGAAATACTCCCTCATCTTCATGGTTCTAAATTTGTCGGTCATCCTGGCAAAGAAAGGGCTATGCTCATTGCTCAAAAACAATTCTACTGGAAGTCCATGAAATCTGACATAGATAATCACATAGACGCTTGCGAGAACTGTGCCAGAATTAACCCTAAGCTTACACCCCAAGCTAATATCAAAACTTATCCCGTCCCAGAGAAACCTTTCCAGTTGATTGCCATAGACCTTTTGAAAATTGTTAAGACTAACAGTGGTATGAATTATCTTCTCGTAGCCTCGGATCATTTCTCTAGGTACTCCATTCTCTCTCCCATACCTGATAAGGAAGCCAATACTATCGTTAAAACTCTTGTAAATAACGTGATTTGCAAATACCCCTCACCTAAATTTATTCTTTCAGATAATGGCGGGGAGTTTGTGAACGAGACTATGTCTAAGATGTGTGATGAGTATGGGATAGAGCACATCAGGGTTGCCCCTTACTCACCACAGAGTAACGGCCTAGTTGAGAGAGCTAACCGTAAAATACTCCATGAATTGAAAAACATTTGTCTTGACAGGGATCATGAAATTTGGGACGAATTTATCCCCTTCGTGGAATGCACTATGAATTCTCTGCCTAATATCTCCACAGGTGAATCCCCTCATTTCATCGTCTTTGGAGAAGACAAACACCTACCCCACATGCTCAATGAACAGATTAAACCCATATATACTCAGGATTTCATAACTCATCATATAAACACCTTTAAAAGAATTCATAAACAAGTCATGAATAAACTAACCTTAACCAAAGAACAAATGATAAAAAGCAATCACAAATCTAATAAACAACAAAAACTGAAACCTGGAGACATTGTGTTCTCAAGAATTCACGACAGGGCTGATAAACTAGACCCTCTGTTCGAAGGCCCCTATCGTGTGATCAGTATTCGCCACAACATTGCAGTCATTAGACATCTGGAGAAAGGTAAAGAATCCAGGAGTAGCATTAACCACCTCAAATTAGTGCACAGAAACTTGAACTGTGTCCAAGAAAATATGGACAAAGATATCATACCCATCAACCAATCCCCTGATAAAATCCTACAAGCCCCGACCCATGATTATAATCTTAGAACTAGGAGTGTAAACAATGTTCTAGTGGATTATACTTCTATAAATCAACTTCTGTTTCAGAATAATATTAAACCTAATATCTTCTACTCATAATACACCAAGTTTGCCTATATATCTATTTAACTATGTATTTATCTTGTGAATATATTTAGTGTACTCTTGGCCAAATTGTTGTCCATTATTTATTTTTGCATAGATATCTCATATTTCATGTTTAGATGTGGCTACTCCCAGCGTTCGCATTATCTAAAAGCGTTCGCATTGCTCCTTGTGTTCACTTTACTCCCTGTGTTCACATTACTCCTTGTGTCCGCATTATTCATAGCGTTCACATTTATCTAAATTTTTACTCAAATTTTACTCCTTTAATTCTCCAACTCCAAATATTATTTACACTCCCAAGTTATTTTTTTTTACTCCTCTATAATATTTACTGTTATTTTTATACTCCTTTTAAACCCCCAGGATGACCAAGGGAAGGTGTGGGCCGATTCTTTTGATCGTCTTGATTGTCCACCTGATGGGCACCTTTGCCATCCATTCGAATGGCGCGGTAGTTAGTCCTACAGGTAGGATGACCTTGGTTTCGGATGTTATGGCAGTAAAATTCACCAACGTCGACCTGAGTGTTATGGCCCCGACCTTGGCGAAAGCTATCAATGCCTTAAGAAGTTCAGATTCTATTTTGACAGTGTATCTGAATCACTCAAACATCAAACATAGCAATCACCACGCAACTCTAACTCAGTTACTTTGGAGAACTAATGTGGTGAAAAACACCTTAGATTACTTGTTCATTCAAATAGCCTCTAAAAATCCGGTCAAACCAAGGTCAGAATCCAAACGAGCTAGACTTAGAAACAAGAGAGGACTTATTGATGCAGGAGGTTACCTGTTGTCTTCTCTCTTCGGGACAGCTACTGAAGACCAAGTGAACGCCATCGCTGATAAAATCGGTGAAGTAGAAAATACTCTCAGAAGCCAAGGAAAGTTGGTGGAGATCCAAATAGACACTATTAATGAAATCTCTACTCATGTTAACGACTTACAATCTCTCATGAGTGAAGCGGATTCTACCATTAATGAACTCTCTGATATTACCTCATTTCTTGAAAACATTCTAGAAATCTCTACCCAACTTGACAACATTTATTTTATCTCTATGAAATTAGAGTCAGACTTTAGTAGACTCTTAAACGCCCTCAACGATGCTGAACACGGTATAGTGAGCTCAGATCTTCTCCCCTTGAGTAGTCTGAGGAAAATCATCACTCAGGCCGGCAATGACTTCCGCCTCTTACCAGTGTTCCCGCTTGACCAAATTGAACTATTATATGGATATATAGATGTCCACATGTATAACTATGAATATATGCTTATTATTCCATTTGCATCATCCATTTCCTTCGCCCATTACATGATCACTCCTTTCCCCTTTTTCCTCAACAATCAATTAGTTTCTTTGGACAACTCCTTCAGCAACTTGTTCATCTCCACTTCCGAGAATCACCACGCCTGGTTGGATGATTATTCATTCTCTACTCTCTGTCACTCCCCTATTATATCCCAGGTCATTTGCCCAGCCTTTGCTCTCAAGTTAATCCCCTTCCATGCTGACGGCTGTGCTAGTGCCTTGATTCACAATAATTCCATTATAGAACATTGCCAGTTCAAGGAAGTTGCTAAGAAACCCTTCTATCATGCTCATGTGTCTCACTCTCATCACCTTTATTTCCCTTCTGACACCACCATCTCCATCTCTTGTCAGAATGATATTCCATCTTCTGATCAGGTAATTTCTGGTCTCATCATTATCCCTGACACTTGCTCTATCACCTCTTCCAAGGTAACCATTTACCCCACAAATTACCACCTTACTGAACTCTATCAACTATACAACGTGAACGACATGTTTCTCACTCTCCCAAATATCTCAGCTAATATATCTAAACTTCACATCAACTCACCTGATTTAAAAACCCTTCAATTGATCAACAAGTCAATTCTACCTATGGATTTTGTTAAATACTATCACCCTTACATTGCCATCCCAGCGATTGGTACTCCTATGCTCATTATCATCATCATCCTAGGTGTCTCTTAGTTTGCTCTTTCTCGCCTGAATCTTCGCATTGCTGCTCTTGAAGCCTACGCGAGGAATAGAGCACTTGAAGTTCTTTCTTTATTTTTTTTTTTAATATATTTCTTTATATGTATATATATTTATATCGTCAGTGGAACAGCTTAGGGTATTATTTCTTTCCACTGTCAGATGTTAAATTGTATTACTATATAAGTTTACACCTGCCATGTGTTATATATAGCAGTTGTAATCTTCTCCTTATACTCAACTATATATTTATATTATTTAACATAAACCTTTATTCTAATTTGTTGGTAGCTCACACCCTTGATCTAGGTCTAATGGACAATTTTGATACGGTGTGATGTGTCAACAGACTAGTCATTTTTTATTTTTTACTATAGTTGATCATGGTGAGATCAATTCTTTTACCCCCCGGCGAATGTAGTATGACATTATAAGCCCTGCATATATATTGCTATACATATACACATATACACAGCCCGTAGCCTAGTAGGTAGCGCTCTCGTCTCACACACGAGGGGTCGGGGGTTCAATCCCCCGGCCGGGCGGAGACAAATTGGGCTTGTCTCCTTTCATGTGTTAGCCTCAGTTCACCTAGCTGTAAATAGGTACCTGGAATAAGTGGACGACGTTGTGACGTCCCATCTGGGGTTGGCAAAAATGGTACAAGGCGAGATGGGTATCATATGGTTCACCAAAGCTGATGGCTACCTAAGCCTTCGGGCGAGACGGTACCGTCTATAGTGAGAATGGTACCATACAGATCCACCCTAAGCCTTCGTTTCCGATGTCGCCAATTGGCTAAAAATACAGACTACACACACATCCACAGCCATTCCAACGATACATATAACACCTACACATATAGGAGGCGGGAAAGAACGAGCATGCTCACTCCCGCAATACAACTAGAGTAAGTACAACTAGAGTAAGTACATATATCTCGCTGCTTATATGCCTTTATCCCTGTAACTTTTAAACTCTCAACATTCTTATTAAACATTCTTCATTTATTGAACTCCCTATAACTTTATCTATCTCTTTAACATATAATATATTTGTTGTTACTTCCACTTAAATCAACACCCATTTCCTCTGTAAATGTAAACTGTATAAGGTATTTATCCGGTCCTACGTCATACCAGAATGCTGAGTTGATGCTGTGTTGCTTCAGCATCCTTGAACCCAGTCGATGCCTTCTTACTCAGGAATCTTCAGTTAGACTTGAACAGACCTCAGCCAGAGAGAGTCAGAGCTCTTTACTCCCTCTAGACTCTAGACTCAGACTCACCCTCTATAGCCAAGCTCCTATATCCCCTAGATATATTAGACCACACAAGTCATATATCACCTTGCTCCTCAGGCTTTTATTACAAGTCTTATCATATATCTGTACTTATATACTTGTACGTTTATACTTATTATCACTTATCCAATAATTAATGTGTTGTGTTATTACCTATAATCCCCTATATACTTAACATATTATAAAACTGTTTCTACACCGGACTATAATCTGCACCAAATTTGCCTGTTTGGTCGTACAAGAGTATTGCTGTGATTTTTCATTTAATTATATCCATACATCAGTCCGGTCAATCCCTAATAAGACTACGAAGAGTGAGATTGTGAAGGAGCCGGATGCAGTACTCTTCTGTCTCGTTGTTTCACTCTCCATTTGGAGTAAGACCTTAGAGTTAAAACATAAACAATAAATAAATATATATACAGTCAATATATCCCTGAATCCCTATATTAACCGTTCTTCCATGAAATGCTTAATTATATGGTCAGATAATTGGGTACCGTACTGACTGAACTCCATTGAACTATTAGCTCTGATGCTTTAATTAAGGGGGTAGTGTAGTTGTTATTGTTTGGTATATACACTATATTTATTTAATGGTTTATTTTATAGTGACCTCGCTAAACTTCCATCAAGCTTAAAAAAAAAAACACACACACACACACACACACCAGGCTCGCTATAGTTCACCAGGATAAAATCGTCAACAAAATTCCACGAAAGGTCTTTATATTGACAAAACAAATGGGGCGATATGTCTTAAAATCACCAAACTAATGGAACGAACATCTTACAATCCCTAAACTGATGGGATTAAACATAAGGGAGAAATAACAATTTACTGCCAGGCCGTCAACCACGAAATACCCGACCACAGTATAGTATCCGGTATCCTTGGGTTATAGTAGAGAGGGGACGGTGGTGGCGGTGTGCTGGGAATGGAAATACCCGACCACAGTATAGTATCCGGTATCCTTGGGTTATAGTAGAGAGGGGACGGTGGTGGCGGTGTGCTGGGAATGGAAATACCCGACCACAGTATAGTATCCGGTATCCTTGGGTTATAGTAGAGAGGGGACGGTGGTGGCGGTGTGCTGGGAATGGAAATACCCGACCACAGTATAGTATCCGGTATCCTTGGGTTATAGTAGAGAGGGGACGGTGGTGGCGGTGTGCTGGGAATGGAAATACCCGACCACAGTATAGTATCCGGTATCCTTGGGTTATAGTAGAGAGGGGACGGTGGTGGCGGTGTGCTGGGAATGGAAATACCCGACCACAGTATAGTATCCGGTATCCTTGGGTTATAGTAGAGAGGGGACGGTGGTGGCGGTGTGCTGGGAATGGAAATACCCGACCACAGTATAGTATCCGGTATCCTTGGGTTATAGTAGAGAGGGGACGGTGGTGGCGGTGTGCTGGGAATGGAAATATATAATATTATGGTAATGTCACTTTGTTTTATCACTCTTTCCAACTGCGGGAGGCATATGGCCGAGGGGGAACAACCGATAGCAGAGTTACATAGTGTTACGTCGAGTTACGGTACATATAGTTACGTCGAGTTACACAGTGTTACGTCGAGTTACATGGAGTTACATAGTGATACGTGGATTTACGTCGAGTTACATAGTGTTACGTAGAGTTACGTCGAGTTACATAGTGTTACGTCGAGTTACATAGTGTTACGTCGAGTTACATGGAGTTACGTAGAGTTACATGGAGTTACATAGTGTTACGTCGAGTTACATAGTGTTACGTTGAGTTACATGGAGTTACATAGTATTACGTCGAGTTACATAGTTGTTGTTGTTGTTGTTGTTGTTGTTCCCCAAGCTGCCTGGCCGAACAGCCCCAAGGCCCCGAGCAAGGCCAAGGCCACAACCGAGCGCCCCCACAGAACCCTCCCCGCCGACCACAATAAAGCCTGGGTGACCGAAGCCACTCCATGGCGGGGAGCTTGAGGAGGGCGCGGAAACGCCCGGGAAACCAAAGCCCCACCCAGGGCCCTGTGCCCCTCAGCAATTATGAAGAGAAAGTTGAGGGGCAAGGGAAAAATGTGACGCTTTGGCTTCCAATCTTGGTAGATTGGGAGGTCAATCCACGTTAGAGACGCCGTCACTTGAGATCTAGAAAATATATAAGTAAAAGGAACAGTCAGAGTAAGCTATGGGTATGGCAGAGATTGCTCAGTTCTCACTCTGATAGACCAGCCCATCACCACATGACTAGAACCCAATCCTCTCAGCATCAGCTAGGAAAGGCCCTAGAAAGCCGCCTTTGGCGGGGGGATAGCTCCCCTATTTCAACCCTTTTCGGGGTTGGGCACCCGCCAACGAGTTACATAGTTACGTCAAGTTACATGGAGACGTCGAGTTACATAGAGTTAAGTCAAGTTACATAGTGTTACGTCGAGTTACATATAGTTACGTCGAGTTACATGGTGTTACGTCGAGTTACATAGTTACGTCGAGTTACATAGTGTTACGTCGAGTTACATGGAGTTACATAGTTACGTCGAGTTAGGCCTACATAGTTACGTTGAGTTACATAGAGTTACATAATATAGACACTGACCGCACATATTTGTCAGTCCTTACGTGGCAATCCACTACGTAATTACAAATGCCGGTACGGTACTTATAGGGAGCTTTGGATTTATTTGTTAATGTACCGTATTATAGTTTTATTTGTTAATGTACCGTATTATAGTTTTATTTGTTAATGTACCGTATTATAGTTTTTGTTGTTTTCTCGCTAAATTTTCTTCTAGCTATATAGTTAGACGTTGTTGTGCAGTTTAAGCAAGATCTGTGGTAGTGGAAAGGGTTAAATGAGATATCAGTAGTTCGAAGCCTGTTAATTGCTGGAGGTCCTTTAGAAAATCTATAAAATCGTCTAATTGTAGCATGAATACACTTAAAAGGACGTTACCGGTACAGAAGGGGTTAAAATCATTAGGTTATGGTCAAAGACACCACAATTTCAACTCTACACCGTCTTTCTTTATTTTCCCCGTCGTGAGGTTCAGGTACCTAGGTCGCCTAGGTCCATATTTCTTGCCGCCTTAAGGGGGCCCACCACGCTTTTTTGTTTTCTCTTTCTCTCGCTCTCTCTTTGGCTTCTATCCATTCGGCCCCATTCAGCCTACTGTTTTTAGACGTTTACCCCCATCCAGGTGTCAATATTTTCCGCAAGCCAGCATACTGTATATACCGTATATATTTTTGTTTTGATAGCAAGCTAAATTTTTACATTTTTCGATAGAAAAATGTCTCCGCGAAGCCGGATTTCTCCGTACAATGCTGGCTCGCTATCGTTCGCCAGGAGAAAATCGGAGCCTGAATAGGGATAAACGTCTTAAAACAGTTGGCTGAATGGGGCCGAATGGATACAAGCCAGAGAAAGAGAGAAAAGGAGAGAAAGAGGACAAAAAGCCGGTGACCCCCCCTTAATATAAAAGTTGTAGCCTCCTTCAATACAACCAACTACCATAATAACCCCAGAGACGTTGCACCAGGTAGTGTTAATTAACCGTCAATAACAATACAACCAACTACCATAATAACCCCAGAGACGTTGCACCAGGTAGTGTTAATTAACCATCAATAACAATACAACCAACTACCATAATAACCCCAGAGACGTTGCACCAGGTAGTGTTAATTAACCGTCAATAACAATACAACCAACTACCATAATAACCCCAGAGACGTTGCACCAGGTAGTGTTAATTAACCGTCAATAACAATACAACCAACTACCATAATAACCCCAGAGACGTTGCACCAGGTAGTGTTAATTAACCGTCAATAACAATACAACCAACTACCATAATAACCCCAGAGACGTTGCACCAGGTAGTGTTAATTAACCGTCAATAACAATACAACCAACTCCCATAATAACCCCAGAGACGTTGCACCAGGTAGTGTTAATTAACCGTCAATAACAATACAACCAACTACCATAATAACCCCAGAGACGTTGCACCAGGTAGTGTTAATTAACCGTCAATAACAATACAACCAACTACCATAATAACCCCAGAGACGTTGCACCAGGTAGTGTTAATTAACCGTCAATAACAATACAACCAACTACCATAATAACCCCAGAGACGTTGCACCAGGTAGTGTTAATTAACCGTCAATAACAATACAACCAACTACCATAATAACCCCAGAGACGTTGCACCAGGTAGTGTTAATTAACCGTCAATAACAATACAACCAACTACCATAATAACCCCAGAGACGTTGCACCAGGTAGTGTTAATTAACCGTCAATAACAATACAACCAACTGCCATAATAACCCCAGAGACGTTGCACCAGGTAGTGTTAATTAACCGTCAATAACAATACAACCAACTGCCATAATAACCCCAGAGACGTTGCACCAGGTAGTGTTAATTAACCGTCAATAACAATACAACCAACTGCCATAATAACCCCAGAGACGTTGCACCAGGTAGTGTTAATTAACCGTCAATAACAATACAACCAACTGCCATAATAACCCCAGAGACGTTGCACCAGGTAGTGTTAATTAACCCGTCAATAACAATACAACCAACTGCCATAATAACCCCAGAGACGTTGCACCAGGTAGTGTTAATTAACCCGTCAATAACAATACAACCAACTACCATAATAACCCCAGAGACGTTGCACCAGGTAGTGTCAATTAACACCTTCCGTTCCGGCGATGTCTTTTGTATTGTATTTAGCTTCTTGTAGACGATTTTATTCAGTTTAAAAAGGGCCTCCAGGAATGAACAGGCTTCAAACTATCTCACTTAAGGGGGGTGACCTGTTTTTGTTCTGTCCTTTTCTATCTTTCTCTTACTTGTGTCCATTTGGCCCCATTCAGCCTAGTGTTTTAAGACGTTTATCCCCATCCAGGTGTCAATTTTTTACTGGTGAGCGGTAGCGAGCCAGCATATATTTTATTTTTGTTTGACAGCAGGATACATTTGTACATTTGTACATTTTTTGATAGAAAAATGTCTCCGGCGAAGCAGGATTTCTTCATATAATGCTGGCTCGCTATCGCTCACCAGGAAGAAATCGACACCTAGATGGGGATAAACGTCTTAAAATAGTTGGCTGAATGGGGCCGAATGGATACAAGCCAGGACATAAATAACAAAAAGCAGGTCACCCCCCTTAACCCTTATTACTCTATTTATTTATTAATTTATCTATCTATCTATCTATCTATCTATCTATCTATCTATCTATATGCTCAGGCCCAATCCCCATTTTTCCTATTTTTATTTTCTATTTCATTCTATTTTGTATTTCCTTTTTTCTTGGGGGTGGCCGACTCGAGACAGAGCCAGAACGGGGAAAACACAAAAACAACATAAAACAACGAACAAACACAGATTCACACACATCTAGGTCACCCAGGAGAAGACCCAGAGACCAGGGTCACCAAAGGTCGCTCCAGCACCCCCAGACCACTGAGCTCCATACGGGACTCTCATAAGTCTGGCACCCTTATTACTACCACAGATCCTTCTGTAGGGGTCATGGGCCGGTTTTCTGGACCACTTTCTCCCTCATGTTTAGCCCCATTAGTTTTCAGATGTTAAGATGTTTTCCCCATTAGTTAGTCGATTTTAAGAACTTTCGCCCCATTTCTTTGTCAGTATTTAGACCTTTCGTGATATTTAGGTGTCGATATTTTCCCTGGCGAACGATAGTGAGCCTGCAATGTTGGAAGAACCGCCCTTCGGCCGGGACATTTTTCTACCGAAAAATTTACAAATTAATCTAGAAGGAGGATCTAATGGATGTTTTGTTTTTTAAATTTTATGGAGGTCTAAGGAGATGGTTGATTTTCCTGGCCCTCCCTTCTCCCTCATGTTTAGTCCCATTACGATCAAGAACGAAAGAGCTTCAAGATAAAAAATATATAGGCATATGGGCGAGATTGGTTGGGTGTAAAAGGGATCTGCCGTATGTGGGCCAATCGGCTCTCTGCAGACTCCAATTTTCTTATGTTCTTATGTTCTCAGATTTTAAGACGTTTGGTCCATTAGTTATTTTGTTTTTGTTTTATTTATTAGATATCCGTCACACTTAAGGGGAGGTATTTAGTGTGTTCCTACGTTTTCATCAAGCTTAAAATTACACCCCTTTGACCCCCTTTCAAGATAAATTTGTACATTTTTCGGTAGAAAAATGTCCCGGCCGGAGGCCGGTTGGTCTTAAATTACTGGCTCGCTATCGCTCGCCAGGAAAAAATCGACACCTTAATGGCACGAAAGGTCTAAAATTGACAGAAATGGGTTGAAAGTTCTTAAAATCGTCAAAATAATGGGTCAAACGTCTTAAAATTAGAAAAACAATGAGGCTAAACATGAGGGAGAAAGGGGTCAAGAAAAAAATCCCTCAAGTGGAAACCTCCCCTTAAGGGGGGTCACCTGCTTTTTTTCTCTACTTTTCTCTCTTTTTCTGGCTTGTATCCATTCAGCCCCATTCAGCCTACTGTTTTAAGACGTTTATCCCCATCCAGGTGTCGTTTTATTCCTGGCGAGCGATAGCGAGCCAGCATTGTATGGAGAAATCCGGCTTCGCCGGAGACATTTTTCTATCGAAAATGTAAAAATTTAGCCTGCTGACAAACCATTATAAAAATTATGTTGGCTCGCTACCGCTCGCCAGGATAAAATAAACACCTGGATGGGGATAAATGTCTTAAAACAGTAGGCTAAACGGGGCCGAATGGATACAACCCAGAGAGAGAGAGAGAGAGGGAGAAAAAAAACGAGGTGGGCCCCGTTAACCGGACATTACCGGTGACATTATATATATTATTGGATGTCACCTACATTTGGACGATGTTATGAAGCTTAGGAAGGATATATGGTAGCTAAAAGGGTTAAGGGGAGGTTTTTAGTTTGGTCCCTAGATATCCTTCAAGCTTAAGATTACACCCCCTTGAGCCCCTTTCAAGATAAATTTGTACATTTTTCGGTAGAAAAATGTCCCGGCTGAAAGCCGGTTCCTCTTAAATTACAGGCTCGCTATCGCTCGCCAGGATAAAATCGACACCTAAATGGCACGAAAGACCTTAAAATTGACAGAAATGGGTTGAAAGTTCTTAAAATCGTCAAAATAATGGGGCAAACGTCTTAAAATTAGAAAAACAATGGGGCTAGACATGAGCGAGAAAGGGGTCAAGAAAAAAGTCCCTCAAGTGGAGATCTCCCCTTAATTGAGATAGTCTGTCGCCTTACACTGAGTAGACATCCTTCCCAAGCTGAATATAATCGTCTAGTAGTTGCCAGAATATTATGACAAGGATGTTATTGGTACTGAAGGGGTTAAGGGCAGATATCCACTTGAGGGACTTTTTTCTTGACCCCTTTCTCTCTCATGTCTAGCCCCATTGCTTTTGAGATTTTAAGATGTTTGCCCCGTTAGTTTGGCGATTTTAAGAACTTTCACCCCATTTTAAGACCTTTCGTGCCATTCAGGTGTCGATTTTATCCTGGCGAGCGATAGCGAGCCTGTAACTTAAGAGGAAACGACCTTCGGCCGGGACATTTTTCTACCGAAAAATGTACAAATTAATCTTGAAAGGGACTCAAGGGGGTGTAATTTTAAACTTGCTGAAGGCCTAGGGAACAAACTAAATACCTCCCTTTAAAATAAACGCACTCTTCCAGATAAATGTTCAGATGTTTTGTCATCCGCCTCGCTGGCTAGCAGACTATTTTCATCAGTCTCAAATGGGTCTTCAACAATTAACAGGTTTCGAACTATTTCGTTTGACCCTTTTTAAGCCGGTATCACACAAGCGCTTTTTCACCTAACATTTATCCTTAACACTGGTCTGGCAGCTTATGAGGTCAACATTTATAATATTTCTGTCACCTAAATTCATCTACCATCAGTCTAGTTTCCGATACCAGTGCAAAATATTCCAGAAATGTTGCCAGAAAAATGTTGATCATCGAATGTTGACTATAAATAGTCTGGTGTGATACCGGCTTTACTAACATAGATCTTTCATAAACTGCACAACATCGTCTAAATATTACTAGAATACAATTAACCCCTTCAGTACCAGGGACGTCCTTTTCACCATATTCTGACACCTATTAGACGATTTTATTCAGCCTAGGAAGGACCTCTAGCGAATATAAGGCTTCAAACTATCACAACCAGCCCTTTTGACTGCCACAGATCCTTCCCAAGCTACATATTATCGTTTAAATACAGTTATAATAAAATATAACACACGTCGCTGGTACTCAAAGGGTTAAACAGACGTCGCCGGTACAGAAGGGGTTTATATCATAAGCCTAAATATTCTTCTTGATATGAGTCCTCCGGATCGCTTCCTCAAATTGAATAATTTAATCCATACCACATATCCTATCTGCCCGCCAAATTTGTCTGAAAATCGGTTCATACCTTTGTGAGAGAAAGACAAACAGACAAGCAAACAAAAAAGGCAAAAACCTAACCTCCGTCCAAGTTGGTCGGCTGAGGTAATAATTCAAAGGGAAAACAACTAATTATAATTATTAAGTGAATGTTGTGACTCCTGATGAACTATATTGTTGTCAATCGGTGTACTGTAGTTTGTAATGTTGTGACTCCTGATGAACTATATTGTTGTCAATCGGTGTACTGTAGTTTGTAATGTTGTGACTCCTGATGAACTATATTGTTGTCAATCGGTGTACTGTAGTTTGTAATGTTGTGACTCCTGATGAACTATATTGTTGTCAATCGGTGTACTGTAGTTTGTAATCAAAACACTTTTTGTTTTCTTTTTCTTGGATAGAAAACTTTGACTATTAATGTTTGACATGGATCACTGTCGACTTTACTGATAATAATAATCGTAAATAATTACCTCCGCCGAAGGTTAGCTTTTCACATTCGTTTGTCTGTCTGTCAGTTTGTCTTTAAGGGGAGATTTCCACTTGAGGGATATTTTTCTTGACTCCTTTCTCCCTCATGTTTAGCCCCATTGCTTTTCTAATTTTAAGACATTTGCCCCATTATTTTGACGATTTTAAGAACTTTCGACCCATTTCTGTCAATTTTAACCCTTAATTAGCGGCGCGCAACATAAGTCGAGTTAAATAAAGCTGGACTATGTGGCGGCGCTCGACATATATCGTGTGGCAATTTCAGCACGTAATGTTGCTGAGAGAGAGAGACAAGTGGTGGCAGGAGAGTAGCGAGCGTATGACTGCTCCAGACCACCGCGGCGAACCTACTGACACGAATCCCACCTCCTCCCTCCCTCTCTCACTCGCTATATACGGAATTGTATGGGGAAATTGCCTAATTACATGCTTTTTGCACTCGCGTTGCACGGTTATTGCAAGAAAACTAGCCATCATAAAAGGATCGTTATGGTGTCATTCGAAAGCTCTGTTTATGCCCTTTCAGGGATAGATACTTGTTTTACGTTCTGGGTCTTATTTAGGCATGAAAATGATCACGTAAACAGCCCTATTTTGGCTAAAAACACCCCGCTGGGCGGTACATATAAAATTAATAAACCGCATAGGCCGCTCGTAAGGTGTTAAGACCTTTCGTGCCATTTACGTGTCGATTTTATCCTGGCGAGCGATAGCGAGCCTGTAATATAAGAGGAACCGGCTTTGAGCCGGGACATTTTTCTACCGAAAAATGTACAAATTTATCTTGAAAGGAGCTCAAGGGGGTGCAATCTTAAGCTTGATGGATATCTAGAGACCAAACTAAAAACCTCCCCTTAAACACGACATATCACCAATATATGAGCCAATTATCACGAAAGTTGGTGGGCAGATAAGATATGCACCAAGGAAGAAGGGATTCAATTTAGGAGGTGATGCATAGCCTACATAAGCAGCTTCTTACCTAATGTCTGCATCCATTTATGATTATTCTGTGACAAAACCAGCGTAGTTGGAGGCATGTGCTTTACCTAGTGCCCCTGTAGAGATAGTAAAACCAAGAGCCTAAACGGAACAACCCGATTCAGAAATAAACTTGAGCTGCCAGGCAAAGTGGGTACGAATCATGGCCAGGGATAGTCAATATAAAGGGTTTTGGGAAGACGAATTTCTGCATCTAACAAAGCTTAGTTGCTATGGTAACAGTGTAAAGAGTAAAGGAACAATATTTGTAAGTAAACAAAAAGCGGGTCTCACTCCCGTTTAACCCCAGTTTAGTAATAACCCCTTGGATAACTATAGATCCTCCGTAGCTCGCCTATAATTCTCAAGTGCACACCAAAACTCAGAGTCGATGGTATCCACGTCATCATCAAGTTTCTCAGCCTGACCAAACTCAACTAATCTTACGTAATAGTTACCCGGGGAGCCACACACCATAACATTACCACAATGCAGGTCACCATGCATGTAACCAGGATTGTGGAGTTCCTCGACTTTGTCGTTAATATCATTGGCAAACATCTCGTCCAGCTCATTGATGCTAAAACCATATTCACAAGCGAACTCAAACAAATCCTTGCCCTCAACATATTCCATAAGGAAAGCTGAGCCAGGTAATTATAGCCATTACCTTTGGTGCACCTCCAGCCCCATTTACATCATACATTGCCTGCGCTTCCTTCATAAATTATTATTATTATTATTATTATAGAAGCTGTCTAAGCCTCCCAACAGGGTGCAGATACACCTATAAAAGATGAATCCCCACAAAATACCCGTAAGTACTGGAGAGAGATTAAGACAACTAAGAAAAAGGAAAAGGGCTACAGTAGTTAGAGAGCCCAGAAGAAAAGATCAGTTTGTCAATTAAAACACCATTCTAAAAAGAATAAAAGCAAATCATGATTAAAACAAAAATTTACTGCTGTAATAAAACATTAACGCTGGACTTAAAAGCTGAGATATGGGTTGACTGTAAAACCTCGTTTGGCAAATGATTCCAAAAGGGAATCATTGAAGGAATAAAACACCGAGAAAACTGAGACGTAGAAACATTAATTGGAGTCATGGCAAGGTCATTAAGACACCTCGTAAATCTTGTTGCGCGAATTGGAATAAAAGATTCTGGTAAAACACTATGCAATGGATGCTGAGTATTGTTAACAATTTTAAATAAAAGACTAAGGGCACCAACCCGACACCGATGATGAAGATCAAGAGATAGAGCAGGGAGAATAAATTTAATAGAATTAAGAGCTTTATCAAACAATTTCAAATGACAGTCAGCAGCCGAGTTCCAAACAGGAGAGCAATACTCAAAATGAGGCAAAATAAAAGCATAAACAGATTTTATGACTGTGGTTTCACAAGCGAATGTTTTGTAACACTTGCGAAGTAAACCAATCTTTTGAGCAATAGTAGAAGACAAGGAACGAATATGCTTCTCAAATGTCAACTTAGGATCGAGAGTCACTCCAAGCAAACGCAAACCTGACACATCCTCAATTTGTTCACCAGAAACATGTAAACAAGGATGAGGAGGAGCCAAAGTACGTGATCTACTGATTATCATGGAGTGAGTTTTCTTAGCATTAAGCTTCATACCCCAAAGTTCACACCAAGAGGTAATCTTAGCCAAGTCCCTGTTTAGAGATGCTGCAACTTCGAGTCTACTCTCTGGAGATGGAATTAATGAGTATAAAGTTATGTCATCGGCATAAGAAACTAGTTTATTTTCAAGCTCAGAGCACAAGCAAGCAATAAAAATAATGAAAAACAGAGGCCCAAGCACACTGCCCTGTGGAACACCTGAAACAACAGGCACAGAAACAGAAGTGCACCCATCAACGACAACATGCTGAGACCTGTCTGTCAAAAAATCTTTAAAAATAGATAAAAGACTACCACCAATACCATGAAGTTGCAGCTTATATAAAAGGGCTTTATGATTAACAAGATCAAAAGCAGAACTAAAATCAATAGCCACAACACGAGATTCATATCCTTTGTCCAACGAAGACTGAAGATCATGAGATAAAGTTAAAAGCGCATCGCAAGTACCCAAACCTTTGCGAAAAGAAACCATATTCACCTTCGGCACCAACTTTCAAACAACATTCTACTCCCTTGTATGTAACCAACGATACAAGGCCAAACGCCCCTTCACCGAGATCTTGGATAACCTCAACATGACGCATCAGCTCCTCGCTGGTGTCCATTAGTCGTTCCATTGCTCTATATCACACCTGTATCCCGATTAATAAACACCAGGTATATTAACAAACCAATATTATAGATAACAGGACGTTACTATAATATTCAATATATAAATAGTTTATAAAAGATGACTGAAGAAAGCAGAGTTAATCTTCCGCATCTTGTTAGCAGGAATCAAAAGTCAATTGATGAACAACTGCTCAGCAAATTGTACATACACAACATCGCTGGTGATCGAAATCTCTTCGTAATTATTAATTACTTTATTATTAAATATATTAAATCCAACAGAACACAAATTATCATAAAATAATTACTGAAAACCATAAATTCCATAATTAAAGTCTAAAATAGGTGCACTCGATATATATTAAATGGTTACCCCTAACAAATATACATTTTCTCTTAAGAAAACTATAAATTTATGGGTAACGTTTCTGTTTAGTTTTATAATTTGAGGCCCAACATTGGATTTTTTCGGGAAGCATAATGTGCGAGAGTTGTGTTGTAAGGTGGGGGGGGGGGGGATATAAGGTCAAAATTAAAAAGAGGATAACACATTAATCCCTTTAGTACCGACGTCTTTTAAATGTGATTATAGCTGTATTTAGACTAATTTGTGCATTTTAAGAAGGATCTCTGGCAATAACAAGGGGTAAATAAGACAGTTCGAAGTCTGTTAATTGCTGGAGTCCTTTATAAATTTAATAAAAGCGTGTAACAGTAGCCAGACTAAAGTTAAAAGTACAGCACTGGCGTTATCCAGAGAAAAGACAATGTCGGTAACCAGATTCAAACCTTAAGGATTTTTTTATTTTTTTATGGACCCCTTTATCACCATTAGTTTTGGGGTTTTAGGACGTTCACCTCCTTTCTTTGGCAATTATATAAACGTTAGCCCCATTTCTATGTCAATTTGTAGACTTTTCTTGCCATTTCTAGCTATTTTTTCCCCCCTGGCGATGAAAATTCGGTGACAACAGGTTATCCTAAACTGAACATGATGCGGGAATATACTTAAACTATCAGGCTAATGAGGTACTTTTTTTTAGTATGGTGGTAACGTGTCTGCTTCATAACCCAAGGGTCCTAAGTTCAATTCCCGCCCTGGGTGCAAATTTTTGAGAGGCTATTTCAGTATCTACCGAGGTAAATCTTTTAACTCACACGAATCTAAGAATTTCTTCTTCAATCGAGTTGTCAACTTGTGGAATGGGCTTCCCCAAGACGTTATAGACTGCAGCACCGTTGATTCATTTAAATTCCGCCTAGACAAATATCTCGCATCAAACCCGCAACTGACTGCGTTTGTAAATGAATAACTTTATTTTATCCTCCCCTCAGTTACTAACCCATATGTCCCCTACTAACTTCCTAGTCCTGCCACGTTAGTGGCAGGGCAGTAGTTCCCTTTCCAATGTTCCCTTACCCACTCTAAACCACTGTTTGGACACTTGATCCTCAGTGTTTTGGAGGACAAGCAGCCTAGAAGGGTCACTAGATCTGTTGTGGCTTGATTTCCTTTGTACTTTGTACTCCTTTGAGGTCTTAGACTAGGAGCCAAATTTCAAAAGAGGCCTAGAAATGAGTTTGGTACAACATCCACTACACATTTGGTTTGTCACTTCAGACAGCTCTGGAACATTTCTAAGCATGATGTAGGCTACAGTGAAATTGTGGTATCACAAACAAATTACAGCCTATTTTCCAGTAAAGGGTTTGGCGTCCGAGTCGTAAAAAATTAAGTATATTTTTAAAACATGTTTTATTGTATGGACCATAATTATAATATGTGCCGATGTGTTGCTATATCAAAGGATCAATATGTACAATTGTCTATTCATAACAATTAAAAGGTATAATATAAAATAAATTAATAATTTGCAAACATGTCTGATTGCTTGTATCATAATTTGTATTATGTACGATTGTCTCTATTCATAATTATCACAATATATCCTCATCCTCCTCATCAGTGGAGTCAGTGGACAAAACCTTGCATGGATTTTTGCAGTCTTCACCTCCCACGCAGTTACAGGCTTCTGTGCATGGCATATCGTTACGTTTGCATGCGCAAACATGGTTTTCTTGACACTTACGATTGCATGTGACTAATTCCAAAAGTCCTACAGGAGCCGAAACCTTTGACATGAGCAAGGGCTGTGCACCATTATCTGTTGACTGTCAGCCATGCCCATCTGGCTATAGCATTTCTTGCTGTGCATGCAGTGACTTCTTCCACATGAATGACTGGTAATTTGCTCGTTGTATGTGCAGATGGAGGTTGTCTGATGTAGGTGGCAAGCATTCGCTTTTCACCGGCTTCTGGCAGAACATCCAGTAACGAACTTCATCTGCTATGTCGCCGGCATACTCCGATGTGGTGTACAGAGAACACACGTACTTCTCACATGCGGGGACAGTAATCTCAGTGGGTGAAATAACATCTCCGAGCTGGGAGATATTTCTTAAGTGATTATCAGCCTTCTGCAGTTTCCTCAAAGTCGTCCTCTTCCCGATGCCCCTCAGTGCAATTGTGGAGTCACATCCTGTCAGTGCATGCAGTGCTGGTAGTGCCCTCCACACTTCT
This sequence comes from Lithodes maja, assembly GCA_037953745.1. Taxonomy (NCBI): domain Eukaryota; kingdom Metazoa; phylum Arthropoda; class Malacostraca; order Decapoda; family Lithodidae; genus Lithodes; species Lithodes maja. The sequence goes on along the minus strand of JBAKBP010008622.1, from coordinate 64,262 downwards.
GGACCTATGGCATAATGGCTGACACGATATCATGGATGGGAACGTAACGGCATTTGTTCTTCACCCCGGTATGACACCATAGTTTCCGGAACATCATAGCACTTAACATGTGTACACAGTTGACTGCAACATCTGTGTCTGGTGACTGCACAATGATCTGCGGGTGGCCAGATGAAGCATGGTGGGCATGTGGAAGAAGCCTCGTGTCAACCTCTTTGTGGTCTGACTCTAGTGAACTCAATTGGTCCACATGTCCTCTTGTAATCAGCTTAGTCTTGTCCATTCCTGAAGCCCCCGCCAAGGATCATCTGTTGACCTGGTGCAAGTTTCTCTTGTGCTGCGCTGCTCCACCTTTCACAGACAATAACACGAAGGTTGGTTTTGTTGCATGGATTGGCAATGTACTTGCTCCATTGTTTGGAAAGAGGAGTACTAGGTCCAGAGATATTGATTTCCAGTGCTGTAGATTAGCCTCGTCGCCTGCGTTCTCCAGTTTTTATAGAGTTGGGATGGTCATATCGATAAAAAACGACATCTACCCTGTTGCAGCCATTGGTCCCAAGTGGTGCCGACATGATATTGTAGTACTTGTCAGCCAGGTCTCAAAATGTCCTTTCACCCACATTTAACCATCTAGACCATGACCATTGCATCTACGATATGGGCTGGTGAGAGTTGTTTTTCATTCAGGGGAAGTGTCGGCAATGACTCTGCCTTTGTCTACAACTCTGATAACAACTCAATTTTCACATTCTTGCGCAGTGCTATCAGAATATGCCAGAGCATAATGCACAGACGACAGCTCATACCGCAGTAAAGTTTTCAGTTTCACATTTTTGGCCTTGGCGACAATGAGGAGCTTGCCAAAGATATCTCTATCAACACTGACAGTAGCTGTCTTATCCTTGGCTGATTTTTTAGTCTTCTCCTTTGCCTCTGATGTCTTGATGTATAAATGTGGCAATGTGTCCCAGGAAATAATTTCATTGGTGTCAAGACATTTAGAAACAAAGGCCTTCAGATGCTCCTCTCCAATCTTCTTTGATGCTACCAGCCGTTCTGCCACAGATTGAGGTAAAACCACACTTGAGATGATGCTCATGAGTAGCTGGCAGTCTCCTTCTTCCAAGTCATTAATGTCAAAGGGATTTGTTGCAAGTCCTGATTTGAATGTTTCCATTAACTTCTGGACGTCGCCTTCATCCCGCTGCAGCCTGGCTTCACCCATTTCCTTGTGTTTGCCAACTCTTTCATTGTCTTGGATGGCACACATCTCCTTTGTGGCAAATGTTATTGCAGCTCGTTCATGACTTGTCAGGAACCATCTGTCCAAAACCTCTGCCCTCTGGGTGATGCCCACAATTCCACCCCTCTTCTTGAAGTAAAGGTCGATTGATTTCTCCAGAGCCATGTCTGTCCAGACACAACTGTAGGGCTGGTTTGAACGACTGACAGCATTGTTCCCATTTATGAACTCTTTGTGGACTTCAGGAAACTTCTGTGGCAGCTGATACATGCCTATGAGGTACACTGGGAACCATCGTGAGTAGTTGGTCCAGTCCATGGCGCAACAGTATGGAACCATCTGTGAGGTAGCTGCAAGATAGTGTAAAGTCAGTGAAAATAGGCTAGCCTAAACAGACCTCGGATGCGGAAATACCCTGAGCCGAACAGGCCAAGTGGGATATCTCTATTGGTCTAACTGGTAAGGTGCCTGCCTCACACCCAAGGGTCGAGAGTTCGTGCCCCCACCAGGGCATGATATTTTCGTGAGGCTATTTCCGCATTTAACGAAGTTTAGGTGTGCTGGTTAAATTGTTCAGATGGTTGAGAGTAAGATCGGAGCTCCATAAATCCTCTTTCGGGTATGGTGTAAAAACCGATCCCCACAGGACAAGGAAGAGGATAGGAGAGAGCAGGGAGTGTTGTGAGACTCGATTGGGTTGGGTTGTGGAGTTGCCAGCCGCCCAAGCGAGTTGCCAACTGGGCAGTTTGTAGGTGCGTGTAGCATCGCTCAGTGAAGTTGACTTACCATTCCCGTTCATCTCTCGGTCGATTCGGCTCAAGCTTGTTCCTCTCTGTTCGTTCCTCTCTGTTCGGAGCTTTCGCTTCCCAGAAGGTGAAGTAGTGTAAAGTCAGTGAAAATAGGCTAGCCTAAACAGACCTCGGATGCGGAAATACCCTGAGCCGAACAGGCCAAGTGGGATATCTCTATTGGTCTAACTGGTAAGGTGCCTGCCTCACACCCAAGGGTCGAGAGTTCGTGCCCCCACCAGGGCATGATATTTTCGTGAGACTATTTCCGCCTTTAACGAAGTTTAGGTGTGCTGGTTAAATTGTTCAGATGGTTGAGAGTAAGATCGGAGCTCCATAAATCCTCTTTCGGGTAAGGTGTAAAAACCGATCCCCACAATACGTAGAACACAAATCAGTGGGCGAACGTTAGATATCACTAGAGTTTTAATATCTGAATAAGGTAATTACGAGAGTCAAGGTCGCCTGTTAATTAAAGAGCACTGATCGCTTAGTACGTCCCAAATGAAATACTAGGTTTTACCAGGGTTAAATAGGAATGGGAATTATCCCCAGGCTACCTTTAGGATCAACCTTTCCTGGTACCTGGCATGGGGTACGAACCTCTGAAGGGAATTTAACCCCCCTAAAAACCCACAGGTTTTGAGATGCCTTGGGTGGGTTTCGAACCCTGGTTAGTGACGCACCACCATCACCACCAGGCCTGCGTGCTAACCCACTGTACTACCACGGACGTACAAAAGTATAGCAACCTTAGTCCGATTTTTAAGAACCACGGTGATAGTCTCTCGAGATGAGTTTAATGGACTTACCATCTACGACTATTTTACGCTATACCTGACGTCAACTCGGTGTAATGCCCTCGAAAATGTCCCCACAATTTGAGGATACTAACCCGAGTTGACGTCAGGTATAGCGTAAAATAGTCGTAGATGGTAAGTCCAATAAACTCATCTCGAGAGACTATCACCGTGGTTCTTAAAAATCGGACTAAGGTTGCTATACTTTTGTACGTCCGTGGTAGTACAGTGGGTTAGCGCGCGGGCCTGGTGGTGATGGTGGTGCGTCACTAACCAGGGTTCGAACCCCACCCAAGGCATCTCAAAACCTGTGGGTTTTTAGGGGGATTAAATTCCCTTCAGAGGTTCGTACCCCGCGCCAGGTACCAGGAAAGGTTGATCCTAAAGGTAGCCTGGGGATAATTCCCATTCCTATTTAACCCTGGTAAAACCTAGCATTTCAGAATCCTTGGAATCTTTTATCACTAGGCTGAAGACTTTGGTAAGACACTGTGGATATGGAGAACTTTAAGATGAACTTCTGAGGGATAAAATTGTTTTTGGTTGCCAAGAGGATACACTTCGGGAAAAATTCTTTAGGGAGGATAGCCTAACTCTAGATGTTGTACTTAAGATGTGTACTGCCTATGAAACTTCAAGGAGATCAATGACAGCATTTCGAAGTGACAAGCAGGAGTCTCTACACAAACTCAGTGCAAAACCCAAGAAGAAGAGTAATCCACAAACAACAAAGACTAAGCCTAACCTCACGCAGTGCGACTGGTGTGGTTTAGCACATTATTGGGGTAAGAAGAACTGTCCTGCAACTGATGCCAAATGTCATAAATGTAAGAAAACGGGACACTATGCCAAGAAATGTCCAAGTAATGCAGCGACCGGCGGAGCACCAAGAAGCGCAGCGACAGGAGGCAAAAAGAAGACATCGCGCAGAGTCCATGCGGTAGAAGATGGAGACACAGAAGAAAGCGACGACTCAGAAGATAACTCAAGAGGACGGGAATACATCATGAACGTATCGACCGGATCCAGAGGAAAACACATAATGGCTAATCTCTTGGTCAACGGTAATAAAGTGAAGTTCCAGATCGACAGCAGGGCAAGTGTGAATGCCATTCCAAGTCATCTGGTATACCGGACGCAGAGCTACAGCCGTGTGAGTCAACTCTTCAAATGTGGAACTCTACTACAATTCAGCCGTTGGGAAAGTGTAGGATTGATGTCCGCAACTGCAAGCAACCACAAAGGTACTATTCTGTTGAGTTTGTTGTTGTAAAACAGGTTGTAACACCAATTCTTGGTAAGCGAGCGTCTGAGAAGATGGGATTCATCACAGTTAACTATGAAAACATCTGTGCAATGAATGATATCCTAACAGACTACGAATACGTATTTGCTGATGAAGTTGGCAAGATACCAGGAAATGTTCATCTAACAGTGGATGAGTCGGTGAAACCTATTGCAATTCCTTCATGTAGAGTACCATTGAGCATCAAGTCGAAGGTTAAAGAGAAACTGGAGCAGTTGGAGCAGGAAAATGTCATTACTAAGGTCGACGAGCCTACAGAATGGGTAAGTCGAATGGTAGCAGGAACCAAGAAGTCGGGGGATCTGAGAATTTGCATTGACCCTCAAGCTCTGAACAAAGCACTCATAAGAGAGATGCACCCTCTACCGGTAATTGACGACATTCTGCCTGACCTTGCAAAAGCCAAAGTTTTCTCCAAGCTTGACCTCAAGAATGGCTACTGGCACTGTGTGTTGGATGAAGAATCACGCAAGCTGACAACATTTCAAACACCGTATGGGAGATACAGGTGGAACAGACTTCCTTTTGGTCTGGCTGTAAGCAGCGAAATTTTTCAGAAGCTACAACTGGCTCTGGATGATCTACAAGGCATAATTTGTGTTGCTGATGACATTTTGGTCTTTGGAGTTGGTGACACTGATGAAGAAGCTGCAAGGGATCATGATTCAAAGCTGAGAAACCTACTGGACAGATGCCGAGCAAAGGGTCTGAGGCTGAACAGAGCAAAGACTGAGCTTGGTAGTACAGAAATCATATTTCTAGGTCACAAGATCTCGCGGGATGGTCTGATGGCTGACCCAAAGAAGATTGAAGCAATCGTGAAGATGCAAGCACCAGAGGATGTGACTGCAGTACGACGACTGTCTGGAATGGTGAACTACTTGAGTAAATTTGTACCCAGTCTATCGGATGTCATGGAGCCTATGAGGAAGCTGACCCATAAGGACACCGAGTGGAAGTGGACAAGAGAACACGATGAGGCGTTCAAGAGGATCAAGAAGATGATGACCCAAACACCCATCTTACAGTACTACAACCCAGAGCAAAAGTTGGAGATTCAATGTGATGCATCTCAAAAAGGTTTAGGAGCAGCGTTACTTCAAGAGGGTAAACCAATCGCATTTGCAAGTCGAGCACTGACTGACATGGAGACACGATATGCGCAGATAGAGAAGGAGACTTTGGCAATCGTCTTTGCACTGAACAAGTTTCATCAGTATTGTTTTGGGAGGAAGACGACAATCCAGAGCGACCATAAACCTCTAGAAGCTATCCAAAATAAGCCGTTGTCAAGTGTACCAAGACGACTGCAAGGGATGTTGATGAGGATACTACAGTATGATGTCGAGATTGTTCACAAGAAGGGCAAAGAAATGTATCTAGCCGACACTCTATCAAGAGCTTATCTGCAAAACACAAGAGATATGCAGGAAGAGGTGTTTGAACAGATCAACATGACAGACTACGTACCCATCCGAAGTGAACGATTGCAAGAAATCCGTCGAGCAACTGAGGAAGATGAAGCATTGCAACTATTGAAGGAGATAATTCTCAAAGGATGGCCAGAAGACAAGAGTGAAGTAGAGACCATACTGAAACCATACTTTAATGTACGAGCAGAACTGTCATTTCAAGATGGATTGATCTTCAAGGGAGAACGTGTTGTAATTCCTACCAGTCTACGTCAGAAGATGAAGTCCGCTATACATTCGTCACATATGGGAGTTGAAGGTTGTCTACGACGCGCAAGAGAATGTTTGTTTTGGCCAGGAATGAATGCAGAGATGAAGCAATTCATTTCAGAGTGTGAAATTTGTAACACATACTCTACAGCTCAACAAAAAGAACCTCTGATGACTCATGAGCAAACCAGCCGACCATGGGAGAAAGTAGGTGTAGACCTTATGACAATCAAGAGTCACAACTATCTTGTTACAGTGGACTATTTCAGTAATTTCTGGGAAGTTGACTACCTGGAAAGCACCAAGTCAAGCGCTGTTATCAGGAAGTTGAAGGCGCACTTTGCAAGATATGGACTGCCAAATGTACTAGTTAGTGACAATGGTCCGCAGTTCAGCAGTGAAGAATTTCAAGAATTCGCGGAGAAGTATGACTTTGAACATCGAACGAGCAGCCCACATCATCCCCAGTCTAACGGTAAAGCAGAATCAGCGGTCAAGACGGCGAAGAAACTAATCAAGAAAGCTGTCGAGAGTGAAGATCCGTTTTTGGCGATTCTAGACTACAGAAATACGCCTATGCAAGATTTGGAAGAGAGTCCAGCGTAACTCAACTTTGGTCGACGTACGAGGACGTTACTGCCGACTACTAGCAAGTTGTTGGAGCCAAAAGGAATTGTGTTGGAGCGAGTGAAGCGGAAGATGCTGAAAGATCTCAAAAGCAAGAAGTACTACGACAAAGGTTCGAGAGTTTTGGAACCATTGGTTGAAGGTGACGTGGTGCGAATCAAGCCAACATCACTAGGCAAGAAGAAGTGAGAACGAGGAGTTGTAAACAGGAGATTAGACGAGCGATCGTATGAAGTGGAGACAGAAAATGGAGCGATAAAACGAAATAGAGGTCATTTACGGATGACAAGTGAAAACGCTGACATAAGAAATAATGGAAAAGTCACTAATACAGACAACACCACAACCATTAGATCTACAGATAGGAATTATACAGACATATGTGTTCCAGTCTACACAAACAACAGACACGTGAGAGACATACACAGTAGACTTGATGAACCTGTCACTACACATGAGAACAGGACGAGCGTGAGACGGAATAGGAATGTATTACCTACCAGGTACCGAGTTTGACATGACCAGGTAAGAGTACAGTACCGGTATGACTGATTGCATGTCTGACTAACAGTCCAATACTGGTATGAGATGAGGCACTGGCAGAAATGTAAACGCTGGATGAGAATGTTACAGGATGAGAAAGATTATCTAAATGGAGTAAGTGAGTGAGAATACGACTGAAGCCACTGAATGAGGAGTAACCTAACATTACAGTCTGAATGATAAAGGTTTTGTAATGTGAATGGGAGTGTAAGGATATTATAATGCAGATCGGTATGCAAAGAAATTGTAATGCGAAAGGAAAGAGATTGGATGATTTTGAGTACGGTACTGGGTATCAGGATCTATAAATTTAAGTCAATCATATAACCTTTGTTACTAATTTACTAATCCTGCATGATATAACCAATAACTTTGCATGAAACATTTTGTAATTTTCAGAACATTGAATATTAATGTTCTACTGTACTAACTTTACTAATATACCAACAATTACTAATCCCATATAATCTCATAAAATAGATTCTTTATGTTTAGTTGGCACAAGGGTATACAATATATTTTTGTATCATATATATATTCACTATTTGTGGATATTCTCATGTAGAACAGTATTATCAACTAATAATTAACCTACCTCACCTAGTCTTGTAATACCAATCAATAGATTTGACTAATATACCTCATCTACTTCATATCTCATATTTACATACTACAGTAATAGATTAATATTCTAACAAAATTAATCACATTCCATACTGTACTAAAACACTTATTACTGTACCGGTAACATACTGTATACAGTACAGTACCAGTAACTTAACAAATCATAGTACTGTACAATTTTATAAATCATATTGGTACTATTATTACTCTAGCTCATGTGCCATAATAGAATAAGCATTACTTAATAATCCTAGGGGACCTCAAAATGTCAAAATATAATTATTCTTATAATACCAATTTCACTGGTAGCTATCCTATGAGAGAGGATGTTACAATATTGGTAATAATATTGTAAGCTAAATATATAATCTATAGGCGAGCCGATATCAAGGCATGGCTTCCTAAACCTCCCTTGATGACAAGAGGCATGTAACCAGACTCCCCCAATATATGTGAACCCCTATCCAGTGTGTCTTATTAAGAACCCGATATATATACCCATATCAACAGTGAGGTGAAGCTGAACGGTCAGGCTATGGAGATCGTCAACTCTTTTAAGTATCTGGGCAGTGTGTTGAGTAAAGATGGGACTATGGATGAAGAAGTGCGGGAGAGGGTACAACAGGGGAAGAGGGTTGTAGGAACGCTAAAAGCAGTAACAAGAAATAGGGTGGTCATTATGGAAGTGAAGAAGTCCTTGCATGACAGTGTGGTAAACCCGACACTGACTTACGGAAGCGAAGCATGGACGTTGGTTGAGAGACTCAGACCAAGAGTGAGAGCAGTGGAAATGAATTACTTAAGGAGTGTGTGCGGAGTTACATGGAGGGATAGACAGACTAATGAGGAAGTAAGAAGGAGGTGTGGTGTGGAGGTAGATGTGCTGGAAAGTGTGAAAAGGAACAACTTGAGATGGTTCGGCATATGGAACGTATGGAAAGCGAGAGAATGACTAAGAGGGTGTACGAGAGCGAGGTGGAGGGACAGAGAGGGAGAGGTAGACCGAATGAGAGGTGGAAGGATGGAGTGAGGAAGTACATGAACAAAGGCGGTGCTGGTTGGGGGGAGGGGCGTTGACTGACTGGGGACAGAGGTGCATGGGGGCGGTTCGTTCGTGGCCACCCCTTCGGGGATCACGGCGTCAGGCAATAGATAGATAGATAGATCTTCATACCCCTCTCCAAGTTCTTCCATTTATTTTATAATATTATATGTTACTAGCTTGAAGAGCGTGGTTGATGCTGTGCATCCTTGCCTTATGCCACTTGTTACATTTATTTCAACCTTTCTATCTTTTCCGATATCAATTTCTGTTTGGTCACCTGTATAAATTTTGGCTACTGTATTAATTAGGTTAGGGTGGATTTTGTAGTCTTTCATCACCTTTATTAGATAGCTTCTTTTTACTGAGTCATACTTGCTGAAATCTATCTATGGATATTACTATTAGTGGTTTCCCTACAATAAAAGATTTTTCAATACAATGCTTTAACATAAATAAATTGTTTTCAATTCTTCCCCCTTCCGTGAACCCGCTTTGCACTTCTTTTACCTCAGTATTTATTATTAAATGTTCTTCTATTTTGTTTTTTACTGTTAGGGACATAAACATCTTATATGATATATTAGCAAGGGCTATTAATCTTAAGTCTTTAGCGCATAGTTTGTTCTTCTTTGGGAGCATAACTGTTCTTGATTTTTTCCACTCCTCTGGTACTAGGCCTACTGTTTCTTGTATAATTTTATTAAAACATCTTACCATCTCCTCCATACATTTATCACTGCTTAGCAATGCTTTGTAGGCCTATAGTTCGGGTTTCAGCTGGTCAGGGCCCGCTGCTTTTTTTTCTTTAATTTCTTGAGACAGACTTTTAATTCTGATTTATCTATATCGTGTGGGTCTCTCGCTAGGGACGGTCTGCGAAATGGGAGCTATGAATATTTTTTCCTACTAAATATTCGAATGAAAACAGTAATGTATACATACAAAACGAAACAATTAGTTAGTAATGTGTTATTCAAATGAAATCAATCCCTTGTTAAAATAACACAATTTTAGATAGCCTATATAGGTTGTTATTTCATTTTCATTTTAATTTTGCCACACGCTATGGGATCAGTATATACGGGATGCTCTTGGGTAGGCTATAGTTGATTATGATTTATAATAGATTGGATAGATGCAATATCCCATTGAACAATAATCTGCTTATAAACACATTCTAAAACCAAAGCCCTTAATACAAAACATATTAGTTTACAATCATGATAAGTATTAAAGAAAACCAGCATAATGTACGTTACGTTTTCTTTCTTTCTAATTCAATAGGTTACTAAAGTAGGTCCATTACTCAATCGTTCAATGGCTCTGTCCTCAACAAATTATCCGTCACGCTCATATTCTCAGCAACAACGTTTTCCATGGCATTATAGCTTAAACTGAAGGATCCCGGGACTTAGCTGAATATAGTGGAATTGAAGGAAAGTGTTTCAAGGGAAATTTTAAAAATTAAGAAATGGAGGCTAGACTAGGCGGCTGAAGTTAGTTGCCGTTTCCCGTTTCCCAGTTCCCGATTAAAACGTTAACGTAATTTTCCAAGTTAAAACATCCCAAATCGTTGCTATATTAATGCTTATAGTTGCAGAGATGAAATATATGTCATATAGAAGCTATAGGCCTACATATATTATAGGCTTTCCATTGAACCTATTACCAACTTGCAACAAACCTGAGAACCGCTTCAAATAGAACTGACATATTAATATAATAGCATATTTCCCCATTGAAGACATCCCGAATTGTTGCTATATTGCCTATTTGCTTATAGCGGCAGAGATGAGATATAGCCTATATGCCAATAATGCCTTATAGAAACTATATGTAGCCTATAGGCTTTCCATTGAACCGATTACCAACTTGCAACGAACCTGAGAACCGCTTCAAATAGAACCAAAATATTAAAAATATAGCATTTCCCCACTTAAGACTGTCAAAAGCGTTGCTATATTGTTTAGCCTATATATGATTATAGTGGCAGAGGTGAGATTATAGGTTTGAGTCCCAAAGGGAAGAAGGAAAACCTAATATTTAGTAGTGGCTCCGGAATCATTGACGATATGCCTTATACAGTAATGGCTCTCTTTGAACTCCAGAGTCAGTTGTTCAAATCACCCGCCCCGGAGCGGAGAGACCAATTCATCGTAAGCGTACGCTCATAATTACTTACGGACTCATCCTTAGGCTATATTGCAGATGCCACTACGAAAAAACTAATTAAAAAATAATAAAAAGACAAAATTAGAACTCTTATCTGATTTACGCTTCCCGTAGTGCAGATGTTTGCTTAGCGTGGGTTTTGCATCTAGATTCTAGAATCTAGACGCTGGGCGTCATCTTCCTTAACTGATATATCAAGATACTAAAGAAAACATCAGAACGAATGGAAAGGGAATGGTTGGTACGCACGGATTCGTCAATGATTCCGGGGCCACTACTAAATATTAGGTTTTAATGTTTTGCTTCGGGACTCAAACCTATAATTTATTAGTGGCCCTTCCATCATTGACGATAGGCCTATGCCTGATATCACAAGTCTGGAGGGGGACATTTGTGATACATATCAACACCACTAATAATAAAAATAGGATGAGAATAAACCCATTGCTTAGACAAAAATATTAAAAATATAAAAAAGAGGTAGGCTACAGGTAGAGTAGGCCTACTTAAAAATGTACCTGTGTACAACTTCCTGAAACCTTGGATAGAGGTTGTAGACAAATTTCACTTCATATAAACTTAATAGATAATTATATGTACAAAACTTCAGATACATGTAGCCTATATAATCTACCTTTAGGACTCCAAGGGGTACATATGATCTCAATAAGCCCTCTGAATACCATAGCTCCTTCTTAGGCTTCAAAAAAATGGTCTAATTGTAGCCAGAATCTAAATATAAACAGGCGTCATCGTGCTGAAGGGGTTAACAAATTACCAAAAGGCTTAAGGGGGGTCACCGGCTTTTTTTCTTCTTATCTTTCTCTCCTTCCCTGGCTTGTATTCATTCGGCCCCATATGGAGAAATGCGGCTTCGCCGGAGAAATTTTTCTATCGAAAAATGTACAAATTTAGCTTGCTGTCAAAACAAAAATATATATATATATGCTAGCTCGCTACCGCTCGCCAGGAAAATATTGACACCTGAATGGAGAGATATACGTCTTAAAACAGTAGGCTGAATGGGGCCGAATGGATACAAGCCAAAGAGAGAGGGAGAGAAAGAGAAGAAACAAAAGCGAGGTGGGCTCCCATAAACAAAATCATAATAAGTCTACAATGAAAGCACACACAGTCGGGGTCATGAAGATGGGTCTATTTTCTGGTCCACCTTCTTCCTCATGTTTAGCCCCATTAGTTTTCAGATTGTATGACGTTCGGCTCATTAGATTAGCCATTTTAAGTCTTTTTGGCTCCATTTCATTGTCAATATTACATTTCTTTGTGTCATTTAGGTATCGATTTATTTCCTGGCGAGCGATAGCGAACCTGTAATTTAAGAGGAACCTTTGGCCGGGCCATTTTTCAATCGAAAAATGTACACATTTATCTTGAAGGAAGGTCTTGGAGGGTGTTATTTTTTTAGCTTGATGGAGGTCTAGGGAGGAAATTAAAAACATGATAAAACAAAATATATATATATATAAATATATACTGTATATACAGTATATAAACAAAAATATATATATATATAAATGATGAAATATATACGGCCATCCTCCCTTAAGGGGGGTCACCTTCTATTTTTCTCTTTCTCCCCTTTTTTCTCTTTCTCTGGCTTGTATCCATTCGGCCCCATTCAGCCAACTATTTAAGACGTTTATCCCCATCTAGGTGTCGATTTCTTCCTGGCGAGCGATAGCGAGCCAGCATTATATGTAGACATTTTCTATCGAAAAATATACAAATTTAGCCTGCTGTCAAAAACATTTAAAACATATGCTGGCTCGCTACCACTCACCAGTAAAAAATTGACACCTGGATGGGGATAAACGTCTTAAAACAGTAGACTGAACGGCACCAAATGGATACAAGCCAGAGAAAGATAGAGCAGGAGAGAAAAAATAACAGGTGACCCCCCTTAAAGAATAGGCCGACTATAGTCTATTCGATGTAAGTAGGCGAGAAATCGTTAACTCTAAGCTCTGTAACTCAAAAACCACTAGAGTAATCGAGCTAATATGTTTACCATTTGGGAAGAGTCAGTCAAGGAATAGATGTGGAAAGTTACAGCCAATTTGCTCCAGCCCTTTTTGAGTTACAGAGGATACAGGTCATGATTTTCTCGGCTACTTACAGCGAATACACTATGGTAATTCGATTAATGTGGTTCGATCGACTTTTTAGAGGGATTCGTCCGTGTATCATAATAATTGTTCATCCACTTATGTATTATTGTATTATTTGTATTGTATTATTGTATTGTATTATTGTATTGTATTATTGTATTGTATTATTGTATTGTATTATTGTATTGTATTATTGTATACAAGTATTCCTGACCAAGTGGCTGTAAGGGGAGATGGGTCGGGTTTCTGGTCCCACTTCTTCCTCATGCTTAACCCCATTAGTTTTAAGATTTTATGACGTTCGGCCCATTAGTTCGGCTATTTTAGCACCTTTAGCTCCAATTCGTTGTCAATTTTAAGACCTATCGTGCCATTTAGGTATCGATTTTTTCCTGGCGTACGATAGCGAGCCTGTAATTAGAAGAGGAATCGGCCTTCGGCCGGGAAATGTTTCTATCGTAAAATTTACAAATTTATCTTGAAGGTTGTCTATGGAGATGATTGTCCATCATATGACACTGTTGTGAGGTGGAAAAGGAATTTCCTTCATTTCATCATGGATTTTCCGGGCACTGTAGCCCTTCAAATCTATCTATCTATCTATTGCCTGACGCCGTGATTCCCGAAGGGGTGGCCACGAACGAACCGCCCCCATGCACCTCTGTCCCCAGTCAGTCGACGGCCCTCCCCCCAACCAGCACCGCCTTCATTCATGTAGTTCCTCACTCCATCCTTCCACCTCATATTCGGTCTACCTCTCCCCCTCTGTCCCTCCACCTCGCTCTCGTACACCCTCTTAGTCATTCTCTCGCTTTCCATACGTTCCATATGGCCGAACCATCTCAAGTTGTTCCTTTTCACACTTTCCAGCACATCTACCTCCACACCACACCTCCTTCTTACTTCCTCATTAGTCTGTCTATCTCTCCATGTAATTCCGCACGCACTCCTTAAGTAATTCATTTCCACTGCTCTCACTCTTGGTCTGAGTCTCTCAACCAACGTCCATGCTTCGCTTCCGTAAGTCAGTGTCGGGATTACCACACTGTCATGCAAGGACTTCTTCACTTCCATACTGACCACCCTATTTCTTGTTACTGCTTTTAGCCCTTCAAATGCAGGAACTTAATCACGCTGCGATCCTCAATCTTCTCCATCTTGCAGGTTACTGACATCTAGTGTCACCTGTAAAGAAAGTAAACAATCTTGGGAGAATTGTTTTGCACCATAATGCTCATAAGGACCAGTCATTACACTGACAAAATTTCATGTACATAACTCAATAACTTCCGGGTGATAATTAAAACTTTACTATGTCCCCTTGTGTGTGTGTGTGTGTGTATATACTGTATATATATATATATATATATATATATATATATATATATATATATACCGGTATATATATATATATATATACGGTATATATTATTATATATGCAGTATACCTGTATATATATATATTTTTTTTTAATAGCCCCAATTAGCCCCTTTGCCACCTCCTTTGTATTTTCATAAAGAACCATACAAATCTTGGCCTAGTGTCAGGCCGAGATTTATATGTTTTTTTTATAATGATCCCTCAATCATTGCTTCCCCATAGCAGCAAAATGAACAAATGTAGCTCCTCTAGGCTGCCAATAGGTTCCTGGTAAAATGTATGACATTTATATTTCAGTTATGTTACCAATATAATTGTTTATGAATACCCTGCATTACAAATAAGAGCTAATAATTAATATTAAGAATTTCAAAAAAATTAAGAATAAATATTACAAAACTATACTATACAATATACTGTATACTGTACATGTTGGTATGACTGTAGATCCAAGCAACCTGAATACGCAGCTTTTATTCATAGAGTACAAAGGAGTTCAAAGGAAATCAAGCAACAACCGTTCTAGTGACCCCTCTAGGCTGCTTGTCCTCCAAAACACTGAGGATCAAGTGTCCAAAAAGTGGCTTAGAGTGGGTAAGGGGACATTGGAAAGGGAACTACTGCCCTGGAACTTATGTCCGTGGCAGGATTATGAAGTTAGTAGGGGACAGATGGGTTAGTAACATAACGCAGTTATAAGTGATCTTTCATATATCTGGAAAAAAAAGAGTAACGTCTTAGTAATATATATATATACACAATAATCTTGATGAATTTGAGGGGGGAATAAAATAAAGTTATTCATATACACACGCAGTCAGTCGTGGGTTTTATGCAAGATATTTGTCTATGCGAAGTTTAAAAGAATCAACGGTGCTGCAGTCTATAATATATTATTGGCAACATTTTGAGATTATATAAAGTGTACACTGATGAGCCATAATACCTCTACACCCATTGACATTCTTGAACCATTAATGCCAAGTTGTGAAGCCGTTTGGGATATTCTATAACAGAACATTGGATTGCCTCGCTTGGGTTCGATGTGGATTCAAATGGGTGTGCAGGTATTCTGGCTCACGACTGTACAATCTGATTAACCTTTTACTAATTCTTTAAAAAAATTGCCCATTCAGCATTATAACACGTTTTGTAAGTTCATTCTGGCTATTACTAGACGAATTTATGAAGGAGACTACCCATAGCTTAGGCGATTTGATTCACCTCCTGGAAAATAGTATAGGTGAAACTGGTGGTAAATGCAATCTCTCCCATATTAATGATATTAGTGATAAATTAGTGGCATCTGGGATAAGGCATCTGGCATAAGGGAGAAATGGTTACCCAAGCACAAAATTAATTTGATTAAATATTTAGGCTAATACCAGAGTGCACCTGTGGCAATTGAGGCAAATTACAGGTTCTAAACATTTATACTGCATAACTGTATGACCGTTGCTAGGCTATGAGAGCTTTAAGGGAGCCCACCACGATTTTGTTCTCTTTCTCTCTCTCTCTCTCTTTGGCTTGTATCCATTCGGCCCCATTCAGCCTACTGTTTTAAGACGTTTACCCCCATCCAGGTGTCAATATTTTCAGCATATACAGTATATATATTTGTTTTGACGGCAAGCTAAATTTGTACATTTTTCGGTAGAAAAATGTCCCGGCCGAAAGGCTGGTTCCTCTTAAAATTTCAGGCTCGCTATCGCTCGCCAGGAAATAATCAACACCTAAATGGTATGAAAGGTCTTAAAATTGACAACGAAATGGGACGAAAGGTGTTAAAATCGCCAAACTAATGGGCCGAACGTCTTATAATCTAAAAAAAAAAAATGGGTCTCAACAGGACGGAGAAGGAGGTTCAGAAAAACGGTCTCCCTCTACTTAAGGGGGGTCACCAGCTTTTGTTTTATCTTTCTCTCCTTTTCTCTCTTTCTCTCTCTTTGTCTTGTATCCATTCGGCCACATTCAGCCAACTATTGTAAGACTTTTATCCCCATCCAGGTGTCAATTTCTTCCTGGTGAGCAATAGCGAACCAGCATTGTATGGAGAAATCCGGGTTCGCCGGACACATTTTGCTATCAACAAATGTACAAATTTAGCCTGCTGTCAAAAACTTTAAACAAAATATACTGGCTCGCTTGCCAGGAAATAATCGACACCTGCATGGGAGTGAAAGTCTTAAAACAGTAGGCTGAATGGGGCCGAATAGATACAAGCCAGAGAAAGAGAGACAAGGAGAAAAACAAGCCGGTTACCCCCCTTAACACTAGGCTATCTGGTGCGACGTCTTGAGAGATATTATAATATGTTGTTTAATTTGTATCGAGGCGTTTGGTTGTGTTTGCCATTTTCGACCCGTGCAACTTATTGTATCCTACTTAGATCGCCCAGAAAAAAGAAAAAAAAATAGACTAATTATTTCCTCAGCATTTTCTTTGAGATCATGGTTTCCGCTACTCTCATGTATGAAAGTCAATGTAGTTATTTGTTTTATTTTCTATGTGATTGAGCGAGGCAAAAGGCAGAACTGCCTATAGCCAGTGCCTCCTTCATAGTTGAAAGAGTGACAGGGCCAATATCAAGGGACGCTCGAGCCAAAATGCCTGGACACACAGAGTTTGAAGCAATTTAAGTCATAGTAAGAGGGAAAGATTGATTCTGGGAGAGAGTTCTTCCCTTTTATCCTTAAAAAGGGAAGTAAATGTGAATACTTACGCACATATTAGTAGGTGATAGATGTCATGGGACTACAGTGACTTTCATACATGAGAGTAGCGGAAACCATGATCTCAAAGAAAATGCTGAGGAAATAATTAGTCTATTTGTGTTTGTTTTTTCTGGGCGATCTAAGTAGGATACAATAAGTTGCACGGGTCGAAAATGGCAAACACAACCAAACCCCTCGATACAAATTAAACAACATATTATAATATCTCTCAAGACGTCGCACCAGATAGTGTCAAGGGGGGGTCACTGTTTTTTGTTTATCTTTCTCTCCTTTTCTCTCTTTCCCTGGCTTGTATCCATTCGGCCCCATTCAGCCAACTGTTTTAAGACGCTTATCCCCATCGATTTCTTCCTAGCGAGCGATAGCGAGCCAGCATTGTATGGAGAAAACCGGCTTCGCCGGAGAAATTTGTCTATCGAAAAATGTACAAATTTAGCTTGCTTTCAAAACAAAAATATATATATGCTGGCTCGCTCCCGCTCGCCAGGAAAATATTGACACCTGGATGGGGGTAAATGTCTTAAAACAGTAGGCTGAATGGGGCCAAATGGATACAAGCCAAAGAGAGAGGGAGAGAAAGAGAAAAAAGGCGAGGTCACCCCCCTTAACTTCCATAGTCTGTACCCTTATTATAGAGAATCTCGCTGCACAGTCAGAGATTCATATGTGTAATTATTAACCCCTTGAAGCTCTGACGCGTTTTAGAAGTTTATTTTGGCTATCATTAGACGATTTTATGCAGCATAGGAAGGATCTGTGGGTATTAAAAGGGTAAATAGTATCTCAATCAACCCTCTGACTTTCATATAATGTTACTAATCTGAATAAAATCGTCTAATAGTAGCCAGAAAACAGAACAGAAACGCTTATTGGAGCTTGAAAGGGTTAATTAATAACTTTGATTACCAGCGACGTGCGTTATATTTTATTTTAGCTCTATTTAGACGATAGTATGCAGCTTAGGAAGGATCTATGGTAGTTATAAGGGTTGGTTGTGATATTCTGAAGCCTTATCGTTGCTAGAGGTCCTTCCTAAGCTGAATAAAGTCGTCTAATAATGGCTAGATTATGATAAAAAGACGTCGCTGGTACTGTACGGGTTATATAAAATGCCATTAACCCCCTTCAACACGATAACATAATTGTTATAACATTCTGATGACCATTAGACGATTATGTTTAGCGGATAATCTACCTTTAGGACTCAAAGGGGTACAGTCGCGCTAATAAGTGATGTCTCCGCACCAAGTATATTTTGATCAATAATTGGTATCAGCAATATCTAAGCTTCATTTCTTCATATCGAGTGAAATATACAAACATGTTCCTACACTTACCCACCCTATTCAACATCTGACAGACATTAATACAGCACAGAGCAAGCCAAACATAATGACAGCTGGGACATGACTTATTAGCGCGACCGTACATATGATCTCAATAAGCCCTCTGAATACCATAGCTCCTTCTTAGGCTGCAACAAATGGTCTAATTGTAGCCAGAATCTAAATATAAACAGGCGTCATCGTGCTGAAGGGGTTAACAAATTACCAAAAGGCTTAAGGGGGGTCACCGGCTTTCTTGTCTTATCTCTCTCTCCTTTTCTCTCTTCCCCTGGTTTGTATCCATTCGGCCCCATTCAGCCAACTGTTTTAAGACGTTTATCCCCATTAGGTGTCGATTTCTTTCTGGCGAGTGATAGCGAGCCAGCATTGTATGGAGAAATCCGGCTTCGCCGGAGGCATTTTTCTATCGAAAAATGTACAAATTTAGCTTGCTGTCAAAACTAAAATATATATATATATGCTGGCTCGCTACCGCTCGCCAGGAAAATATTGACACCTGAATGGGGATATACGTCTTAAAACAGTAGGCTGAATGGGGCCGAATGGATACAAGCCAAAGGGAGAGGGAGAGAAAGAGAAGACAAAAAAGCGAGGTGGGCTCCCATAAACAAAATCATAATAAGTCCACAATGAAAGCA
This sequence comes from Lithodes maja, assembly GCA_037953745.1. Taxonomy (NCBI): domain Eukaryota; kingdom Metazoa; phylum Arthropoda; class Malacostraca; order Decapoda; family Lithodidae; genus Lithodes; species Lithodes maja. The sequence goes on along the minus strand of JBAKBP010008622.1, from coordinate 45,200 downwards.
CACACAGTGATCACTTTTTAAGGGGAGAGGGGTCAATTTTCTGGTCCACTTTCTTCCTCATGTTTAGCCCCATTAGTTTTCAGATTGTATGACGTTCGGCTCATTAGATTAGCCATTTTAAGTCTTTTTGGCTCCATTTCATTGTCAATATTACATTTCTTTGTGTCATTTAGGTATCGATTTATTTCCTGGCGAGCGATAGCGAACCTGTAATTTAAGAGGAACCTTTGGCCGGGCCATTTTTCAATCGAAAAATGTACACATTTATCTTGAAGGAAGGTCTTGGAGGGTGTTATTGCTTTTAGCTTGATGGAGGTCTAGGGAGGAAACTAAAAACATGATAAAAAAAAAAAATATATATATAAATATATTATACAGTATATAAAAACAAATATATATATATATATATATATATATATATATATATATATAAATGATGAAATAATATATACGGCCATCCTCCCTTAAGGGGGGTCACCTGCTATTTTTCTCTTTCTCTCCTTTTCTCTCTTTCTCTGGCTTGTATCCATTCGGCCCCATTCAGCCAACTATTTTAAGACGCTTATCCCCATCTAGGTGTCGATTTCTTCCTGGCGAGCGATAGCGAGCCAGCATTATAATTATGTAGAAATGTTTCTATCGAAAAATATACAAATTTAGCCTGCTGTCAAAAACATTTAAAACATATGCTGGCTCGCTACCACTCACCAGTAAATTTTTTACACCTGGATGGGGATAAACGTCTTAAAACAGTAGGCTGAATGGCACCAAATGGATATGATTGATGATGGTGATTATGGTAGTAGAACTTAAGCACGGCCAACGCCGGGTACCCCTGCTAGTCATATATATAATTCCCGGATAAATATTTAAAACTGCGTTCCTAAATACTATCTACAAGATAAATTACGCTCGGATCATGCATTTTGGCAAGAAGGAAGTTCTGGGTTCGCCTTGCCAGCTGCAAATGTGTGTCAATTGAATTTCGAAGAATTTTCCATTAAGGATCGTCCACATTTAGACTTATTTAGATTTTCGTTATATATGATGACTACCAAATAAACAAATGCAGAAGCAAGAAGGTCATGATGATGATGATGATGATGATTATGATTATAATAATAATATTACTTAGTTTTCTCCTTATGACCAGCAACTTGCCGCAATAATACAGTCTACCGTTGTGGTGAGGTTATACTGAAACTATTTCAGCAAATTTACCTTACGTACATTATAACCAATGTTGGGAGTAATGCAAACATTAGTAATTTTACTTGTGACGGAACCCCGAGAGTCTAAGAACGATGGATTTGGTTTTGCTCTTTCTTTGTTCTTGGGGATCTGGTGGCGGGTGGATAAGGTGATATAAATTTGTCATATATATATATATATATATATATATATATATATATATATATATATATATATATATATACAGTATATATATATATATATATATATATATATATATATATATATATATATACCGTATATATATATATATATATATATATATATATATATATTATATATATCCCTTTTATTTTATTTTATTTTTTGAGATATTGAACTATAATTTGATATGTAAATAGGTATTTACCACTAAATTTCTGCTCCATTTTCGACCAAAAACTGCATTCCCAACTGTGAGAAACTCGTGATAATGAAATGTGAGCTCTTTATTAGTGTTACCAAATCAATACCACAAATTAAGCTCAATCTTGTTATTTATATTCCACTCGTTTCAGTCAACTTGTATGCCTCTGTGTTCCCGTTGAGGGAGCTAAGGTAGGCACAACACTCTCTAACACATTATTCAGTCAGCAACGATGTTGTCCAAAGTGTTGGGGTTTATGCTAAAGAGCGAATAAAGACTACAGTAAGTAACTAATACTGATTCAAAGCTAGTGTAATACTGACATACTGGACAAGAAAGGAGAGACAGAAACATAAGAAACACGAAGAAGAGGGACAGACAGACTAGAGCAAAGGCACAGCTATAACAAGCTAGACTAGAATAGACAAAGCAAAACAGACAGACAAGACTGCCCACAAAAGAAGAGAAAAGCAGGCAGACCATGCAAAACAAGATAGGGTGAAAGAGAATGGGATGTGGGAGCAAGGAACACAGGCGCAGATTAGACTCGACAGACAGACTAGACACACGAGACAGAGACAGATAGACAAGATATAAATATAAGCAAAACTAGACAAGACGAGATTCAGAGAAGACAAACAACCCTGTTTTCTTTGCACTCAATTCTACAAATTATACGAGCGAAGAGAAACAGATAAGACAGATTAGACAGATGGACAAAGTAGACGGGAGAGACAGAGTAGACAGACAGACAGACAGGGTGTAAGAGACAGACATAACAGACAAGGTAAGAGAGGCAGGCACAGAAATCAAGACTGCCGTACCTGTTTGTTTACACAAATCAGACAGGCACATAGGATACTTTGAATGTGTTGTCTATATTTTTGAGATATTACAGGAAACAATAGACATCCATCGAGTTTAAATATGGCAGCCGTATATATATATATATATATATGAGAGAGAGAGAGAGAGAGAGAGAGAGAGAGAGAGAGAGAGAGAGAGAGAGAGAGAGAGAGAGAGATACAAACTATAATGTGTCGCAGAAGAATGTAGGTTGGTTTACAACCATTAAAGGACGGATGGTGAACATGAAATACAGAATAGTTAGCTTGTCAAAAAAAAAAAAAAAAAAATCGGGCACATACTCCATAGCTGTGGGTGACCGACTCGAGACAGAGCCCGAACAGAAAAAAAACGTACACACATCCAGGTTGCCCAGGAGAAGACCTAGAGATCAAGGATCACAAGGGACCTCCAGCAACCCCCAGGTCCCAGATCTCCCGGAAAGGTTCCAGTCTCAGAAGGCAGACTCACAGCGGAACACACCACAATGCCCGGCCACATTACTTCCAGGCATGGCCCTTCATATATACACCAGCTCCTCGGGCCAGGCGCTTGACAAACTATTATCTAGTCCAAATGGCACCTGACCCCCACTCCCTAAGACTGCGTTATCACTCATCTATTTCACAACAATTCTCCATTCTTTCCTATTCATCACGACTTCTCTTGCCCGTTCTTCAATCATCTCTCTATCTTCCATCGCTTGTTTCACACCATCTCTCCATCTTCTCCGAGGTCTTCCTCTCAATCTATTTCCCCTTGTTTCTGACTCTCTTTGTAAGCCTTTGATCTCCCATTCTTTCAACATGTCCATACCAGCATAGCACCCGTCTTTCCACTCTGGACGATCACAGTTCCTGTTGTCCCACTCTCCTACGTAACTCTTCATTCCTGTGTCTTTAATCGTCACGGAAATGGTGTAGGGAAATAGTGAAAGTTACATAAGGAATTAAGTGGAAGAAAGTTTGAGAGAAACGGGCCACACAAAGCTAACACATATAAAAGTTCAAGTGCTGTAGAAAAAGAAAGAAAGATAAATGTTGCAGAAATATACAGAGAAGTCTATGGATGTTGTCGAATAAAAGAAAACAACAAAGTATATAGTTGAACCAAAACAAACAAACAAAAAACAGAAGAATGTGAGTATAAGTACTATGCAGTAAAAGCATCATCATCATCATTATTTTCAAACTAAACTAAGCCACTTCAGAAGAATGGTTTCTCCAAATCCTTTCCATTATAACGGTCAATAGCTAGCCAGTTCCATTCCACCCCAGCAAACTTTCGGAACTCATCCCGCAATCTGGTTTTACATCTAGCTTTTCTTGTAACTCCATCACCAGGTTCCGATTCTAGTAGTCCATCTATTATCACGTCTTCAAAATATAAGACCTGCTCAAACCATTTCCTTGTTCTACACGTGCATGTTTTCCTATCCAAGAAACATCCTTAGTTTGTATAAGTTTGGTTTGCTACTTTTGTATTTATTTATATACTGTATACAGTATATATATATATATATATATTTTTTTTTTTTTTTAGGTTTAATCCTGCTCGCTTAATTCTGTGGTCACTTCCAACATTCGCTCTGTCAAGTAGTATTGCGTTTCATACAGTATTTGATTCGTTAGTGAGAATAAAGCCATTATCATTCTTGGTTATTATATCAGGACCTTTCCATGTCCACATCCAGCTGGCTTTAACTTTTAGAAAGATAAATTAATTCGTGGTCAGTTACCGGATTCAGTCAGCAAATTCTACTGCTCATTTTGTTTGTCATAACCTCTGTTGGCATCAAAGCCTCCAATCATAATAGTGCATTGAGTTATATGCCCCAATCTGTTCCAAGAAAACCTCCCCAGCAATAGTATATTAAGGGGGGGGGGGGGGGGGATGGTTCACTTTTTGGTAGATGTTTTTTTTGTTTGTTTTTTTTTTTTTTTCCTCCCTAAACCTCCATTAAAATTTAAAAAAAACATCCATCAGATCCCCCTTATAGACTAATTTGTACATTTTTCGGTAGAAAAATGTCCCGGCCGAAGGCCGGTTACTCTTAAGATAAAGGCTCGCTATCGCTCGCCAGGAAAAAATCGACACCTAAATGGCACGAAAGGTCTTAAAATTGACAACGAAATTGGGCAGAAGGTATTAAAATCGCCAAACTAATGGGCCGAACGTCATAAAATCTGAAAACTATTGGGGGTAAGCATGAGGAAGAAGGGTGACCAGAAAAACAGCCCATGTCCCCTTAACCCATGATCTAATATAATGAAAGTACTGTGCATGCTTCCCCCTTCCTTCCCAATAATCCACCTCGCTATCACTCTTCTATCCCAATTCAAGCACATTCTCCATCTCCTCCTTTCCTTACACTACTGTAGAGACCCATTAATAACACAGATCAGCCAACCTCCGCCATACTGGAGTCATTTGCTTCTCTTACATGCATAATAAAATGAGTGTATGAGAGGCCAAAGACACTCGTAACACCATAATAACAAATCGACAATGCTGGTACAGGATACATAGTTTGGTCTTCGGATCTAAAATCTACAAGATCAACCATATAATAACGCCTCGTCGTTTGATGATTGCGGCACCAAAATGGTATCCAAAGAACTTAATGACTGGCCTCTCTTCGTGGATCTCTACAATTTCCCACTCTCTCATCATCCTCTTCCTTATTCGATTTCTGTTTTCGACATAATCACCCATCCCACTAATTAACCTTCTACGGCACCTAATTTCCCTCGGTTTCCAGACAAGCCGGCCCCTTAGCGAACCGGCCCAAGTCAACCCGGCCCCTAGTTACGGTGGCCCTAAGTCAACCAGGCCCCGGCCCCTCCTCCTCTCATTTCACTCGTCATCAGCCACACTCATCCTCCCCCCCTACCTCCAATACATCCTCTCTACGTCATCCCCTCCCCACCTCTTACTTTCCACCTCCTCCCTTTCTTCCCCTCGCCCACACCACAAGGGACTTGAGTTTTCGCAGAGAGGCTCCAGTCCTGACGTTATTCTTGACTTACAATGTGCTGGCTTAATAGCCCCCTGAAGTCCTATTTTTAACTAACTAAAGCCCACACCATTTAAACTTTTCCCTATCACACAACCCCAACTGCCCCCACCCCTACCACCAATACTCCCTCTCCTCCTCGTTAATTTCACCCCCTTCATGTTCCCCTCCCATCACACTACCTACCTACCTACCCCCCCCCCCCCCATTACTTACGACATACCAGCTGCTTCTAACAGATCGATATTTACAGTTGCTAGCAGAGCATGCTATATAATTTTGTTTATGTAAATTCTTAATACTTGTTCTTTCACACACACACACCACCAGTTATTACTAGTTATTACCAGTTACCAGTTATTACCAGTTATCCACGGACTGCCACATGTGTTTGTAAATTTCATTAATCGATTTTAGGAGTATGGTTGGTTGTTGGAAGGAACATAATAATTGATATTGGTTCAGGAGTAATTTATCGAGAGGACTTCCCTAAGTGGTTAAGGCCCCATTAATTGCTCTTTCCATTCACATATGCATAGCCTACGTGAGTTGCAGTTGGGATGTGTGTACATGCTTAGATTGATATGCAGGATTCGAAGTTGCATAATAAATCGTAGGCAGTGTCCACCAACCTTTAACTGTCTTCGTGGTGCGATGTATAAGGTGTTGATTTTCGGTGTGAGCATCCTGGGTTCGAATCCACGGACTGCCACATGTGTTTGTAAATTTCATTAATCGATTTTAGGAGTATGGTTGGTTGTTGGAAGGAACATAATAATTACTGGTAGACACAGAAATATTGATAGAGAAGACAGGGTATGTACTAAATGTAATGAGAAGTTTGGTGGGGGACGAATATCACTTGTTGTTTATTTGTCAAAATGAGGATATTGTACAGTTAAGGAATAGATATATTTCTCATTACTACAGGCATAACCCAACACAGTATAAATATATACTGGTAATGAATAATACTAACTTAAAATGTATGAAGAATCTGTCACTTTTTCTCAAAAGAACGTTTAATATGTATAGATAGATCAAGTCTTAGGACATTTAAAATGGTTTGTTTAAGATGTACTAGCAGTGTATTTATGTGTACGCTAATTTAGTTGCATATTGTACATGTGTAATATGTAAGGGGCTGTGCTCCATACTTTTTGTAAAAATCTGAGCAACATAACTTAATTCAATTCAATTCAAATTCAATTCACACATATATATATGTATATATATATATATATGGAAGGGTATAGATAAGTTGCTATAATATAGATAAAGTGCATGGAACATACTCTGTTATAGTGAGAGATGTAAGATGGTGCTACTTTAGCGTGCAGTCTATCGCTACCTACTAGGAACCCACACTAGGTGGTAGGTGAGGGTTAATTGTGTATCCTATTTACTGGGTACTAGGAACCCACACTACCTGGTAGGTGAGGGTTAATTGTGTATCCTATTTACTGGGTACTAGGAACCCACACTAGGTGGTAGGTGAGGGTTAATTGTGTATCCTATTTACTGGGTACTAGGAACCTACACTACCTGGTAGGTGAGGGTTAGTTTTGTATCCAATTACTGGGTAATATGGGCCGTAATAGGAACCCGAACTAGCGGGTAGGTAAGGGTTAGTTTTGTATCCCATTTATTGGGTACCAGGAGCCCGCAGTACTCTCTTCTTCCTGCCAATTAGCCATGACCTAATCCCTAACAACAACAACAACAACGACATGAGTAAGCTTTAGAGGTCCTGCTTCATACGGACCTAATAATACTGGGGACATTAATGAATGATTGAAACAGAAGGTACGCGTGAAACCACGTTTAATTGGATTCTAAATTCCTTTATTATGATTATGTATCATTCATTGGGACTCTAGGTCTACTTGGTAGTTATTTGAAGACAAGTCAATTGTATTATATATTTTCTATCCACATTATGAATAATTATGGTTAATCCATTTCTACATAAAAATATTGGAGAGAAACTTCGTCCATTGGGGGCGAGAAGTCTAAGCCACGTTGGTCAAAAAGCCCAATCTGTGTGGGGTGAACCATCCGTGGGGCGAATCGCCCATATACCCTTCCAATGCTTCCCTATTTAGGTATAATATAAATCTATCCTGATCCCTATCTCTACGGCATTATCTTTTCAACAATCAAATTAATTTTCCATCCCTCCCTACTGTAATTTTCTTACTGTTTTTCCGTAGCCTCTTACACTAATCCATCAAGGAACAAGTTGCATAATTTTTAATACAGTATAAGTAAAATACATCGAAAAAGGAAAGAACCTCATACAGGAGAGACCGAAGGAGTAGAAGAAGGAAAAGTAAGACCAAGCAAGAAAAAGGAACAAGGAGATCCAGAGAAACCAGCATCCACCACCACCCCACCAGGATCTTCAGCAGTAGCGAAACTACGAAGCAGACGAGTCGCTATGCTGAAGAAGGGCACCCTGCAGGAGGAATATCCAACCACACCGGGAAAGACGATTCGCCCCACGACATCCCCGAAGAGGAGAATAGTCTTCCGCTAACCTTTCTGAGCGAAACGAAGTCCTATAAACCTCCCCAGGGATACCTCCTCATGCCCTTACCATCCTATAGGGTAGCAAGGACCCCTCTCAGTAATCCTCAATACCAGGTTAAGAAAATCTAGGAGAGTTAAGCAATCAATGTTAAGGCTTCTTGAGTACTGGCATCCCACCTTTAGAAGTCTTAGGATTAAACCTCCATGCAGTTGGACCTACGGCATCCCGAAAGTCTAATATACTGTCTGTGAGCTAAAAACGCTATTTTAGGGATCTTTGTTGGTTGCGGCATCCCGTCAGCTAACATAGAGACTCTTGATAGGCGGTGTCTACTTAAATTATAGTAGTGAAGTGACTGGCACCCCAGAGCTTCATTCCTATTGTTTAGTTACCGAAACTGTGGCCTGTTACCACTGGCATCCCAGTGAATAACATCGCTACTGTTACTTGTATAAAGCTTTCCTTAACTTGGGAAGAAGGACCTACGGCAGCCCGCTCCTTCCTCTCTGGTTAAATAAGTCCACTTGCACCCTCTCTAAAATAAGTTGAGGAGTACGGCATCCCGTCCTCAATATTCTCTACAGTTGAAAGTGCTAGTACCCTCTCTAAAAGAAGTTGAGGAGAACGGCATCCCGTCCTCAATATTCTCTAGAGTGAAAAGTGCTAAGTCCTACTCCAGGAACTTTATTAATACTGGCATCCCAGTATCTAATATTGTCCCTTTTGTTAAGTGGAGAGACTCCGGCAGCCCGACCTCTCTATTATTACTCTTGGAAGTGAATCCTGTGACAGTGTCCTTTCAGAGGAATTTTGTTACTACTGGCATCCCAGTATCTAACATAGTCCTTTCTGCTAGGTTTCGCTTTCTCTAGTACAAGTAGAGAGACTTCGGCATCCCGACCTCTCTACTATTACTCTTGGAAGTGAACACTGTGCAAAAAGTGTCTTATACAAGTCCTAGGTGCACTGAGTCTGTGGCATCCCATTAGACTGTGTAACTAAAAGGTTTAAACACCACCCGGTGTTCGGGCTCCCCGAACCTCTTAAAACGGTCAGGACAGTCAGGAAGAGTAGTTCTAAAATCTTCCCGCGTTAGTCCGATTTCGTGCCATATATGTTCTTACTGAAGCACGATATTTAAGACCCCATTTCAAGAGTACCTTGACAGGACTTCATCAACGGTTGATATACAGATCAGGATAGTCGAGTATTCCACAAAAACCTCTGGAATACTCGCGTTAGTCCGGTATGGTGCCCAACAGTAATTGCCAGATGATTACTATATGTTACGGAGCCATACTAAAGATCTCAAACCCATCAACCTATCTGTCACTCACTATCTTCACACAGCCGGCCAACCTGGACGGCCCACGGAGGAGCAGAAGACTACAGCCAGCCAACCACCTAATCATCGTCGGCAAGAAAATATAGAACAGATGCCTAAGTCGATAACCAGAAAAAAGAGAAAGTGCCTAAGTCAATATACAAAGTGAGCAGAAATAAAACAGAGTCCCCATCGACTCTGCCAAAAATCCGAGTTGAGAGTGAAATAAAACAGAGTCACACCACAGTGCTTAAAAAGACAAAAAATCCCTTATCGTGCTATTATTCAGAATTTATAGAAAAGAAGTTCTGTTACGATCACTCTATAGCCTACTGAAGTGTTTCCGACCATCACAAGTGAAATCTGAATAACTGTCTTCGTAGCGCAATGGATAAATGCACTGAATTTCGGTGTGAGCATCCTTGGTTCGAATCCCTGGACTGCCACATGTATTTGTTGATTTAATTAATTGAGTTTTGCAGTAAAGTCGGTTGGTGGAGGTAACATAATAATGTATGCCATTTACGCCAGTTTTGAGGCTAAGCGACTCTGCCATTTTTTGACCAAGTGAAAAGTTCGAGTTCGAAGCGAAATAACAGAGTCCCTCAAAAAGTGTGAAAAACATCAAAAATAAGTTATCACCTGATTATTCGGAAATTATAGAAAAGGATTTCTGTTACGAACACTCCATAGCCTATTGAATTATTCCCGACCATCACAAGTGATTTTCCGAATTTATTTCATTGAAGCCGATATTGAAGCTAAGCAACTCTGCCATTATTTCGGTCAAGTGAAAATATGTCAGAGTCCACAAGAGTCTCTGTTATTATTCCAACACCTGAAATATTTCTAAGTCGATACTCAGTTGACTTTCAACTTGCTCTCATACCAGTGCGCACGGTATTTAATTCACAAATACATAGAAGTGAACTAAACAACTCTCTGTCATATATCTCACATCGCAAGTCTATTTCTCACAAGTACAGTAACATATTATAGCTGATATTACTAACTTGTATTCGCCCTCGAGAACCATTAGTGTAAAGGATTCCAGACAAAAGGAATACCGTTAAGCTGTGCTAAATACCTGTCCTCTATCCAGATCCGCGACTGTGCTCGGAGATATAAATTATACTATTTTGTTTTTCTATGTGATTGAGGGAGGCAAAAGGCAGAACTGCCTATAACGAGTGCCTCCCCCATAGTTGAAAGAGTGACAGGGCCAAAATCAAGGGATGTTCGAGCCAAAATGCCTGGACACACGGAGTTTGAAGCAATTTAAGTCATAGGTAGAGGGAAAGACTGATTCTGGGAGAGAGTTCCAGAGCTCAGCTGTTGAGTAGAAGAAAGTTTGAGAGTAACGTTTCACTCTTGGGTTGGAGAGTTGCACAGAGTAGGGGTGGGATTGATTGTGCTATTCATTGGTTGTGTTTCCAATCTCACTTTCATACTCCATTGTGTAACTACTAACTAGATAGTAAGAAATAAAGCTGTATTACTAAAACTATATTTTGGCGATACATCTATCCTCTGTTGTATTCTTTATATGTAATTGTATTAACTTGGAAGTCCCAGTCTAGTAGAACTCACCTATATCAATCGTTAATCCTGTATAAAATCAGGGCATAACAATAAGTTTGTTGATAAGCATATGGATCCACAAACCATATTTCCAAGCTTAAGAAATCGCTGTCGAAAATACAGAGACATACAATGGGTTTTAAGAATAGCATATTCCACAATAACGTAGAACAGGAGACATACTTCGTATTTACTTCAGTGAACAATAACATTTTAATTTAGTTCCTTTCAAGATGAGTTAAAGACTGACGATTTAATAACTAATATACTATCATACGTAAGGCATTGCATTATGTGAATGTTAATGAATAGAATTTTGGCAATATCTTGGTTTGTACACTAACCTCTTTAAAATCCCGGAAGAGCTGGATCGTGAAATGATGACATACACTCCAGTAGGCGGCTATAAGGAAGTCTGGAGTCATTGCCTCCCCATACAAAATCAGAGTCCTTGGCATTGGAAGGAGATGTAGTTGACAGATGGCCAAGACAAACACTTTGTACTGCGTAGATAATTGAACATTTCTGGGGTACAGTTGAGAGAGGAGCAGACCAACACTTGTTCGAGACTGAAGACTGAATGAGGTATGACGTCACCAACATGTTGACGTCACTGCAATGTCCTTCACTCCCGTTGGTCAAAGGCGGAGCCAAATGGAGATGGGTGGTATCGTTATCTTCCAATCGAGTAAGTCAGAGGCGGAGCCATATGGAGGTGGGTGGTATCGTGTCTTCCAATCACGTAAGTCAGAGGCGGAGCCAAATGGAAGTGGGTGGTATCGTGAGGGGGCCGCCTTCAACGGAATGTAAAACAAAGAATATAGCATACAGAGGTACAAGGAATAGTTAGTATAAGGACGTAATTACCCTTGTGGGCCATAGAACCGGAAATCAACTATATCTCCTTCCGGCCCATTTAAGAAATTTCGCATCCGAACCACTTCACAAAAAATAAAAGAACAAATCAAATTATGAAAACAATAGACAAGAAAGAAACGGAAGAAGGAAAATAAGTACTATAGGTGGAAAAATATCAGAGAAAATGCAGGAAAAAGGATGATAGATAGGAAAGATAATTATTAAGCTTAGCGAAATGGTGAATTGGGGTGAGGATAAAGGAGAGAAAGGTGAGGGTAGCAAATTGAGTGCTGAAATATATTTAGCAACGCAACAGCTTTCGTTGCTGCTGAAGGAATTGGGAAGAGAGGAAAATTAAGTGTTACGAAGAGAGTTTCATGGGGAGAAGAATGAAAGGGAATAAGAGGAAAGGCGTGAAGTAAGATATTTGAGAACAAAAGAAGAAAGGACTGACAAGATATTATTACTTAAGAAGAATTGGATGAGGAAAAGAAAGAAGCGTGAAGAGATACAGGAAGGTGTGACGAATGGGCAATCAAAATTATGATAGGAGAGTGCACACACATTAAGAGATAAAATAAAGGACAGTACAAATAGAAAGGTATGACAATATGAATTTAACAGGTTTGGCCCGGCCAAGATCAAAAGAGAATAGGAGGTCGACACACTTACAATACTCTGAACTTTACAACTCTAGTTCTTCCCAAGCTTTTTGGCATCTAACCAAAAACCTCTAACAATTTCACTTCCTCGTATTTCCCTCCTCTCTTTCACTCTGGTGGTACCACCCTCCCCTCTTCCTCTGACAAAGCTCAACTCTTCGCTCAAGCATTCACTAAAAACTCCACCTTCAATGATTCTAGGCCTCCCTCTCCATCCCCCTCTTTATAACTTATGCCCAATATCATTATCTCTTCTAAGGATGTACTCTCTACTCTCTTTGGGCTTAATACTACTAAGAAGGCGTACAGACCGGATGGCGTTCCTCCTGTTGTATTCACAAAACTGATCTTCTGTGCTGACTCCCTGCCTAGGCAAGATCTTTCGTCTCTGTCTTTCCTCTAACGTCTTTCCTTCTTGCTGAAAGTTTGCTCTCATTCAACCTGTCCTAAAGAAGGGTGACCACTCTCAACCCTCAACTATCATCCAATTGCTATAATTTCTTGCATCTCTAAAATTTTGGAACTATTCTTAATTCAAAATTTCTTAATTAAGCTTTTATCTTCCTATACTCTACTTTCAGTTCACCAGTATGGTTTCCTTAAGGGCTGCTCTACTGGTGATCTTCCTGCTGATCTTACTAACTCTTGTTGATCCTCCTTTCGGGACTTTGACGAGACTTTTTCATTGCCGCTAGACATATCGAAAGCATGCGATAGGGTCTGGCACAAATCCCTAACTTCCAAACAACCCTCCTTTGGTTTCTATCCCTCTATCTGTGACTTTGTCTCTAATTTCCTTTCAGACCGCTCCATAGCTGCAGTTCTGAATGGCCAACGCTCACTTCCTCAACCTATCAACTCCAGCTGTGTTCCTCAGGGTTCTGTCCTGTCTCCAATTCTCTTACTAATATTCATGACAGATCTCCTCAACTGTACCTCTAGTCCTACCCACTCATATGTTGATGACTCTACCTTACACTGTTCAACTAGTTTTTCACAACCTAGCATGAAATCATTTCCAAACTCCCGTAACAGGGCCATGGCACCCCTATATTCTGATCTATCAACTATTTCTGATTGGGGCAGAGACAAATCTTGTTACTTTCAACGCCTCCAAGATCAAATTTCTACCTCTATCTACCCGTCTCAATCTTCCGCACGACTATCAATTACTCTTCAACAATACACAAATCAACCTTGCATCTTCCCTCGATATTCTAGGTGTATCTTTTTCCTCCGATATTTCTTTGAATGATCATACTACCACCCTTTCTAAAACAGATTCCCAAAGGTTAGGTGTGCTTAACTGTCTCCGTGAGTTTTTCACCCCCGCACAGCTTCTTGCTCTGTATCAGGGCACAGTGCGCCAATGTATTGAATATTGTTTGCATGTGTGGAGAGGTTTCACCCATCCCGCATGTCTCGAAAGAATAGAGTCAAAAGCATTTTTCTCATTAAATCACTTCCTCTTACTAGTTCCCTACAATCTCTTTCTACACGCCGCAACTTTCCATCGCTTTCACTCTTCTATCGCTATTACAACAATCAGTGTTCTTCAGATCTCCCTCAGTGTACACCCCTTCCATTGCAGCGAGTGCAAGGACCCACCTTTCAACACAGTCCCACTCCTATTCTGCCCAGCTCTCCAAACCTAAAATTAGAAAAGTTTCTCAGTATTTCTTCTACTCAACAAGTAAACTCTGGAACTCTCTCCCTCAATCAATCTTTCCTTCAACATATGAGTTAAGCTGCTTTAAACTTCCTGTGTCCAGACATTTTGAACCCAACGTCCCTTAACTTTTGCTCTGTCACTCTTTTGGCTTTGGGGGAAACACTCATCACAGTCAACCTGCCTTTTTTCTAATTCATACACAGAAAAAAATAAAAATAAACCAAGTGAATACCGATATTACTAAGTCTTGTGTTGTAAATATACTTACATGAACTGTGATCGTGTACTTGTTCTACAATAAGTTCCCCAAGTTGACGAACCCTGCCTTTAATGTTTATGTATTTGTTTTAATAACCGAATATTACAATTTTAATCAGAGAGGCCCAGCTAGAGGGTGGTACGTATTATTGGGTGACAGACGAGTTAATTTACCATCAATGATATTCAGCAAATATCGCTCGATAGCTTCATAATATGTGTTTCATAAGAATTTTCATATGCCTAACAATCTACCTTGGAGTAATTTCAGATGACAACACAAAGTAGCCTCAAAGTGTTGAGAACAAAATTGCTAAGCGAAAATTGCCGGAAAGAGCGCTCTTGTCTTGCAGGGTTTATTGTGGTTTCACACTAGAGCATTTATCCTCAATATGGTTGTGGCCATGATATTCCTGGCAACATTTCTGAGATCGATGGATTTGGTATCAGGAACTAATTAGAAGGTAAAATAGTATAGGAAGGTGAATTCTTAAGGTGTGTTCACACCAAGGTCTCAACCAGACATAACTATGTTGGATCTCCAATCTATACCACAACACTATTAAAAAGAGCGTACCTGTATGGTGCATATAACAAAAAATACAGCTACAATTGTGTCAGTTCAATTAAAATCACTTCAAATCAGACATTTTGCGCCATATTATGTCTGGTTGCGGCCTTGGTGTGACTCACCCTTATACAAGTAAATTCAAACACTGCCAGACCAGAATAATTGACGAATAAAAGTTGCAGGAAAAAATACACGCGTGTGATACCGGTCTTTGTGCTTGGAAAGCTAGTTGGCTGACGTGTCCGATAGCCAAGGCTGAACAAAATATTAACTTTGTCCCATTTTGTATCAACAATATTTATTTCTTATAAATGTTAGTATTGATATTGGTATTGATGCGTCATTTTCGGAAGCATAATCATATGTTTGTTGTTATTATAAACATTTAGTTATTCGGAGAAATGTGTGACGTGTACATGAACATCTGGTAACCGGTAACGTGTATGGCAAATTAATGCTTATATAAACTGCCGAGTGGCCAGGTGTGGTACACTTCCCTCCAGCTCTTCATCGAGTAAACAACACCTGCTGTGATCGTCGTTCACCTCTCAACTTTGAACCAAGATCCTGAACAACTGAACTCTTACTTTTGAGGTAAACATTCTGAAGCCATATTAAGTATACTCCTATTTGAGCATTTCAATTTTGAAAGCCAAACATTGAAGTATTTGTGAAATTATTGTATTTTCTCGTTTGGCTTCAATACATTTTAAATTAGGGAGGAAAAGGGTGACGAGGGATGTAATAACCAACGTCTTGATAGCTATGTTCTTTATTGTCAAACGTTTCGACATTATTTCATGCCATCATCAGTGACCTACAAATAAATAAGAATTTATTTAAGGTTATTTGTTTCCGACAAAATTCGTTGTCAAATTAAAAGTATGGGCTAAAAACCTAACACTTAAAATAGAAATAGAAACAATAAATACTCCGTGTTCAATTAGTTAATTATATAAATGTGGGGATTTAGCTACAGTTAAGGGAAAAACACACATATAGCTATTTAGTTAGGGTTGAATTTTTTTATATGCAGGGACTCTAAAGTTCTTAAGTTTACAGAGGGGCAACTGCCAATCATTTCAAAATATTCGTTCTCAAATGGAATTTACAAACCTTAGTACAATGCTCCATAACTAACCAAAGTGCTCATCGACTCCAGCTACTAAACAACCCCCCTCATTCTGCTGTTAGAGAGCATATTATACTAAGGTTTGTAAACTTCCATTTAGCAAAATTGTTTTAAAATAATTGACAGTTGCGCCTTAGTAAACTTTATAATTTTAGAGTCCTTGCATATAAAGAAACCTCAACCCAAACTAAATATCTCTATGTCTACTTTCCCCCTTAAGTGTAGCTTAATCCCCCAAGTTAATATATAAGTAATTAATTAACCAAGTAGTATCTAGTGCTTATATATCTATTTTTAGTGTTAGGTTCTTAGCATTTACTTTTGACTTGACTACGAACTTTGTCAGTAGCAAATATAATTCAATACATTCTTATCAATGTGTAGGTCACTGATGATGGAAGAATGTCGAAACGTTTGGCAATAAAAGAAATGGCTATCAAGATGCTGGTTAATACATTCCTCGTCATCCTTTTCCTCCCTAAGTTGAGATTCCCCAGGAACAATCCCATTTCTGATTTACATTTAGTGTATAATTATGCATTAGAATAATTATACACGAGGGACAAGGTTGGGAGGATTTGTGGAATTACCGTATATTCTCGTGTGGATTCGACACATTTATAAGTTAGTGAATAGGTATAAGAATAATTATATATATGTTTTTTTCTTCTTCTATAGTAGCAACTAACAAGGCAGTTGCGAATGTTTCCAGAGTCCTCTTCAGACTCTTATTATTCTTATATAAAATCCCCCTTTTCCGTTATTAGGGTATATTGTCGTGAAGAAAGTGTTCACACCATTGTGAATGTTCTTCCTTGGTATAATACTTTGATAAGGCCAAATATGACAATCCAGAGACTTTTCTCATTATACTTTCTCATTTTATCATCACGTGAATTTCACTGATTTGAATCATGTTTCTACAAATTGGTATTTTCTGTTCGTACAAATGCCATATTAAAATTTAGTAGGATTATTGACTGGTCCACGAATATCTGACAACAACATTAACATTGTGGTCATAAATTATTGAATGCATCGTTCTATTGCAAGTACGAAATTGTGATATCAATTAGTTTGACCGTTTAGACTCAATTTGGTCACAAATTTAAATGAGCATGTTTATCATAGGATTCGTCATATATTTACCCAACTGTTTCCAGCCCTAAAGGGCACTCATAAGGGTGTATATGTATTTTACATATACAGTACACCCTTCAACTTAGAAAGATTGGGATATAGTATAGCATTGTATTTTTCCTCACGAATTCAATTTTGTGTTATGATTCGTGAATCTGACCAGTATTAATTTCTAGAGTAACCCCATCGTTACCAGAGGTACATTCGTGGTCAGAAATACTTGAATACCTGCTGATTAAAAACACTAATGGTGAGTATTAACTAGTGACTCCCAGTCGATTGATTTTCGTGTCTTAAGTAGTGTATTAAAGTTGTTCGTCAGTGTATCACAAAATGCGCTTTCCAAATTTGTTTAACAATTCTTGTTCAAGATTGCACATACAATAGTATTGACGTATTCCTAGGCAGTGATATTGCATGCTAGCTATTTTAATTGCAATAGTAGCAGTGTTATACTGTTCCAGCACTTCTCATTGCAAATATTTACAAACGTCATAATGACTGGTTTGTAATACAGTACGGTCACGTTAATAAGTCATGTCTCAGCTGTCATTACGTTTGGTTCGCTCTGTGCTGTATTAATGTCTGTCAGATGTTGAATAGGGTGGCTAAGTGTAGGGTCATGTTTGTATATCTCACTCGAAACGAATACATCAAGTTGTAGATATTGCTGATACCAATTATTGATCAACATAATTATTATACTTGGTGCCGAGACATCACTTATTAGGCCGATTGTACATTACCACTGTCAACGATGGGGTTTGCTGAGGAATGCCGGACTTTATGCCAAGGTTTATACATTATTGATTCACTTTGTTTAACTTGTCTGCTTCACTTTCATATTGCCAATGGAAGACACTCGTTACAGGCAACCTGCCTTTTGTCTCCTTCATACACATAGAACAAAATAATGTATAAACCTTACATGGGAGTTGGTGCCATTCTATGTATTAATCTATATTTTTTATGTTTTTTTTTGTGTTTTTTTTTTAAAGTTTGTATTGCAGAACGCTAGTGATTAGGTTCCTTTGGTAGAATTTGTGCTTATAAGGGGAGATGGGCCGTTTTTTTGGTCTATTAATTCATTAATTCCTTTATTTTAAGTTTCCTCGCTAGACCCTAATCAAGCTTAGAAAAACACCCCCTAGACCCCCCTTTAAGATATATTTTTAAATTTTCGGTAGAAAAATTTCCCGGCCGAAGGCTTGCTATCGCTCGCCAGGAAAAAAATCGACACCTAAATAGCAAGAAAGGTCTTAAAATTGACAACGAAATGAGGCGAAAGGTGTTAAAATCGCCGAACTAATAGGCCGAATGTCTTATAATCTCAAAACAAATGGTGCTTACACGAGGGAGAAATGAGACCAGAAAAACGACCCATCTCCCCTTAAGAAATACAGAACCAGAGTATTATATTTATTATTATAATAATGAATGGCATAACAGTGTAATAGTAAACATATATAAGGGCAAGGGGGATTCGTTAGATAGGGGAAATTCTAGGGGCCTGATAATACTTGACCAAATCATGAAGGTCTGTGAGAGTCTTTTGAAGGTATTATCAAGGAAAGCATCTCTATCGATATTATGCAGTTCAGTTTCATATCACAACGTGGTACAATCGATGCTATCTTCATAGTCAGGTACCTGCAGGAAAGATTTTTTTTTGAAGGTAGGGATCTGCACCTTGTCTTTGGAGAAGACCTTTGATAGGGTTGCCAGAGATGTTGTGCAGCGAGCTATGAGAAAACTTGGCATAGAGGAGTGGATGGTGCGTGTGATAATGAAGATGTAGGAAGACTCACAAAAGGTGTACTGAATGAAGAGTTTACAGTTCATGTTGGATTACACCAGGGCTCTATTTTAAGGCCTCTCCTCTGTGTCATGGTTCTGAAAGCACATTCTGGAGACTTCAGAGCTGGGCTTCCCTGAGAACAAATGATATCAACAGAATAGAACGAAATGAGATGAGAATGGTGAGATGGATGTGTTGGCCCAAACTACAAGATAAAATATTCAGTGATTATCTGAGGAGACGATTAGGTATCAAGAGTATCAGTGAGGAGATGTGAACTAGCAAGCTTGGATGGTTTGGACATTTGGAGAGGACGGATGAACTATGCAAATTATGCAAGGCTGTGAACATGGAGGGAGCTCCACCAAGGGGCAGACCAAGAAAGACGTGGGATCAAACCTTATGGTCTGATCTTGAATACATTATACCTTGCAAGTGAGGCAGGGCTGAACAGGGCTGCCTGGAGCGTCACCATTAGGACGTGATAACAGAACGGCACTTTATGTGGAACACTTGGTTTTTAGATGTATGTATATATGCATGTACAGTATGTGATAATAATAATAATAATAATAATAATACATAATAATAATAATAATAATAATAATAATAATAATTATTATTATTATTATTATTATCATGATTATTAATTTCTTGAACACACAGCCTGGTCTGTAGAGAGAGAGACACCATGAGGATCACCACCCTTACTATCGTCTTGGGCGTCTCACTGCTCTGTCTGAGTCGTGTAGCTGTTGGCCGTAAGTACATTATCGACATAGACAGTCTATATATATATGTTTTTTTATTCTATGTGATTGAGGGAGGCAAAAGGCAGAACTGCCTATAGCGAGTGCCTTCCCCATAGTTGAAAGAGTGACAGGGCCAAAATCAAGGGACGTTCGAGTCAAAATGCCTGGACACACGGAGTTTGAAGCAATTTAAGTCATAGGAAGAGGGAAAGACTGATTCTGGGAGAGAGTTCCAGAGCTCAGCTGTTGAGTAGAAGAAAGTTTGAGAGTAACGTTTCACTCTTGGGTTGGAGAGTTGCACAGAGTAGGGGTGAGATCGAGTTGCAAGACGGGTACCACGTGGCCTACGTAAAGGGGCCTCTCTCTCTCTCTCTATATATATATATATATATATATATATATATATATATATATATAGAGAGAGAGAGAGAGAGAGAGAGAGAGACTGCATTAAATGGTACCATTGCCTTGTAACTCAAGAATCTCATACTCTTTATGATTCTGCCTGGAATCAAGCCAAATCTGTTCGTCAACTTGCAAAAAAATATGTCTTCAATTTCAAATTGATCACGACTGTACAGTACAATCACTGTTATCAACGCTGTACAGTACAGTGCAATCACTGTTATCAACGCTGTACAGTACAGTACAATCACTGTTATTAACGCTGTACAGTACAATCACTGTTATCAACGCTGTACAGTACAATCACTGTTATCAACGCTGTACAGTACAATCACGGTTATCAACGCTGTACAGTACAGTATATTATTGCTGATGCTATGAACACATTTGCTTGTTGTTTCTTTACCTGATATTACATTTCGGATGCTTTCATTTTGCTCGCTAGACCTCCATCAAGCTTAAAAAATACAATATTCGGTGGAATGATGTCTCGTCCAAAGGCCGGTTCCTTCTAAATTATCACTCGCAAGGAAAATATCGAAACCTAAATGGCAACCAAAGGTCTTAAAATTGACCGATATGGGGAGATAGGTCTTAAAGAATTACCAAACTAATGGGACGAACGTCCTAATATCTCAAGAACTAATGGCACTAAACATGAGGGAGAAGGGGAGTCCAGAAAACAAACAAAAAACCTCCCCTTAAGATCAGGTAAATACCCTTTTAAGACATGAACAAAATTATCCAAAAAAAAGTAGACTACAAAATTATTCCAGATACACGACTTGGATACAGGTGCCAGTGTGACGCCAGCTTAATTCCGTCTTTACATTAGAAATATACATACTTCTTTAGAAACAATGTTTTCCAGAGTGTTGGGGATTGTACTGTGAGATAAATAAGAAGTATGCAATATTAATCGTGATCGTGTATTCAACCCTTAACTGTATTGGTGGTGTAATGGTTTTGATGCTTTATGTTCTGGGTGTAGTGTCCCCGAGTTCGAATCCCAAGAGGACCATAGGCTTTCATCAGTTGGGGTTGGTTAGTTAGTTAGTTAGTTAGTGCATTGGGGTTTGTAATTGATGATTAATGTTAATAACGGGGTGTTACTCATTTCAGTGACGTGCACCAGTGATAACGAATGCGGGACAAACGAGCAATGCAAGGTCGACTCTTCACACCTATGTGAATGCCTGTCCGGATTCGCTGTTTCGCATCTAACGGGTGCATGTGAAGGTTAGTTCTTTAAGGGGGGTCACCGGTTCTTTTCTCTCTGTTTCTGGCTTGTATCCATTCGGCCCCCATTCAGCCTACTGTTTTAAGACGTTTATCACCATCCAGGCGTCAATTTCTTCCTGGCGAGCGATAGCAAGCCAGTATTGTATGATTAAAATTCGGCTTCGCCGGAGACACTTTTCTATCGAAAAATTTACAAATTTAGCCTGCTGTCAAACACATTAAACAAAATATGCTGGCTCACTATCCCTCGCCAGGAAAAAAATCTACACCTGGATGGGGATAAAAGTCTTAAAAAAGTAGGCTGAATGGGGCCGAATGGATACAAGCCAAAGAGAATGGGAGAGAGAGAGAAAAAAAGCGAGGTAGGCTCCCTTAATGATCACATATTATATCCTTCTATTATAAGGTTGTCTATTAGGTAAAGCCGTTGTCACACGAGCGGTTTTTCTGTCAATTTTCCATGAGCAAGTTTTTTCTCACAGTATTTGTTTATATTTTAGCACTGGAATCGGACACTAGACTGAAGATAGATTATGCTAGGTGGCTGGAATTTTATATAACCGAGATATTAAAGCTGCCAGACTACAAATGCCCGTAAAAATTGACGGAACAAAATTGCTCGTCAAAATTGACGGAAAAAACAACGCTCGTGTGACACCGGCTTAAATCTGGGGGGGAAGCAAACCAGGATGTAATATGTGCAATTAAAGCCGTTGTCACACGAGCGCTTTTTCCGTCAATTTTCCATGAGCAAGTTTTTTCTGGTATTATTTTGGGACATTTTCGCATTGGCATCGGTAACTAGACCGAAGGTAGATTATGTTAGGTGGCTGAATTCTGATAAAGTGTAAATTTTTAAGCTTCCAGACCATACTTGCCCGTAAAAATTGCTCAAAAAAAGGTTCGTGTGACACCGGCTTAACCCCTACTGTACCGGCGACGTCATAATTATTTTATTCTAGCTACTACTAATCGATTTTTATTCAGTTTAGGAAGGATCTCTAGAGCAATTAGGTTTCGAACTATCTCAATCAACCCTTTTAAAGACCACAGATCCTTCCTAAGCTGCCTAAAATCGTCTAAATACAGCTAGAATGAAATATAACACACGTCGCTGGTACTCAAAGGGTTAACTGTCACGGATGGTATGAATCACATTTTATAATTATGTTATTCTGACAAAGAACTAGGCTATTCCATTCAGCTTACGAAGGACCACAAGGGATCAAATGAACAACGAATCCCTTAGCCCCCACTGGTTAAGGGAACCCACCTCGCTTTTTTTCTCTTTCTCTCCCTCTCTCTTTTGCTTGTATCCATTCGGCCCCATTCAGCCTACTGTTTTAAGACGTTTACCCTCATCTAGGTGTCTATATATTTTCCTGGCGAACGGTAGCGAGCCAGCATATATATATTTTTGTTTTGACAGCAAGCTAAATTTGTACATTTGTCGATAGAAAAATGTCTCCGGCGAAGCCAGATTTCTCCATACAATGCTGGCTTGCTATCGCTCGTCAGAAAGAAATCAACACCTGGATGGGGATAAACGTCTTAAAACAGTTGGCTGAATGGGGCCGAATGGACACAAGCCAGGGAAATAGAGAAAAGAATAGAAAGATAAACCAAGCCGGTGATCCCCCTTCACCTGGTTTACTGGTTGAGTAGACAGCCTTTCACAAATTGTGTAGTAAAAATAAATACGGAGGAAGTGAACTATATATACTGTATATGACTATATATATATATAATGGATTTTTCGATTTACGTTTAATACCATAATATCCATTTCAGTAAAACTTGACGGTAATTATATAATATTTGGTTTACTATTAATCGATAAGGGATAATCGAGATGTAACTCGTTACTTTCATTCCCTTATGTCTTTCTTCAGCTGTATATAGTCTTCTATAATGAAAAGTAGATCGTTAAATGCTGACTATGCTACATACTATTTCATTCTGAGAAAATGTACATATATATATATTGTTTTCTTTTCAGACATAAACGAGTGTGAAGCTGCTGTGAACCCCTGCTCATCCAGGGATTCCAGGGACATACAATTTTGTTGCAACAGTGATGGTGGCTACACATGCTTTACCAAGTCTATGATCTTCAAGACATTAAAGGAGGATGATACATTATTTGAAAAATATTCGATTGCTTTGGTCTGTAAGTGCACTAGTAACATATATCTGACCGTTTTCATACACACACTTCATAATTGCCGGTGGTAATGACTATAGTTTCCAGAATTCCTACCCAGGCAAAATTACACGTTTAAGGGGCCCCACCTCGCTTTTTTTCTCTTTCTCTCTCTTTCTCTCCCTCTCTCTTTGGCTTGTATCCATTTGGCCCCATTCAGCCTACTGTTTTAAGACGTTTACCCCCATCCAGGTGTCAATATTTTCCTGGCGAGCGGTAGCAAGCCAGCATATATATATTTTTGTGTTGACAGCAAGCTAAATTTGTACATTTTTCGATAGAACAATGTCTCCGGCGAAGCCGGATTTCTCCATAGAATACTGGCTCGCTATCGCTATCGACACCTGGATGGGGATAAACGTCTTAAAACAGTTGGCTGAATGGGGCAGAATGGATACAAGCCAGAGAAAGAGAGAAAAGGAGAGAAAGATAAACAAAAAAAACGGTGACCCCCCTTAATGTTGTAGTTGCAATATGAGGACTGCAACGGTGACCCCCCCTTAATGTTGTAGTTGCAATATGAGGACTGCAACGGTGACCCCCCCTTAATGTTGTAGTTGCAATATGAGGACTGCAACGGTGACCCCCCCTTAATGTTGTAGTTGCAATATGAGGACTGCAACGGTGACCCCCCCTTAATGTTGTAGTTGCAATATGAGGACTGCAACGGTGACCCCCCCTTAATGTTGTAGTTGCAATATGAGGACTGCAACGGTGACCCCCCCTTAATGTTGTAGTTGCAATATGAGGACTGCAACGGGTAAACACATTCACAATGACGTGAATACACAACATTTGGAAACCTAAAACCCATTTTGAAAACAAATATATAATGTACAAGCGCAACAGTTTCGGCTCACCTTGATCCCTGTTCAGGCTTGCAGAGAACTCCAGATCTATCTATCTATCTATCTATCTATCTATCTATCTATCTACTCAGGCCCAATCCTCACTTTTCCTATTTATTATATTTTATTTTATTTTTATTTATTTATTTATTTTTTTCTGGCAGAGCCAGAATAGGGACAACCAAAAAAAACAAACACACAACAGAAAACAACAATGAACACACAAAAACAAAATACAATTTCACACACAACTATATCATATATTTCACACACAACTATATCATATATAAACTGGATAGTAATTGTTTTGGGCAGCTGCAGGTTTAATAAGGACTCCAACATTTGTTGTAACTTAAGGGGGGTCACCGACTTTTTTTTTATCTTGCTCTCCTTTTCTCTCTTTCCCTGGCTTGTATCCATTCGGCCCCATTCAGCCAACTGTTTTAAGACGTTTATCCCCATCCAGGTGTTGATTTCTTCCTGGCGAGCGATAGCGAGCCAGCATTGCATGGAGAAAGCCGGCTTCGCCGGAGAAATTTTTCTGTCGAAAAATGTACAAATTTAGCTTGCTGTCATAACAAAAAATATATATATGCTGGCTCGCTACCGCTCGCCAGGAAAATATTGACAACGGGATGGGGGTAAAAGTCTTAAAACAGTAGGCTGAATGAGGCCGAATGGATACAAGCCAAAGAGAGAGGGAGAGAAAGAGAAAAAAAGCGAGGTGGGCTCTCTTAAGAAAACATGAGTATTACATAATAGTTTGACTTTAGTTGTACGACATAATTTTTCGTATTGGTATATTTAAAGTAATGTTAGAGCTACTGAATTGTACTGACCAAGATTATTATTAGTTGTAGTAATATATACAGTATATATTATATTAGTATTATTTGTCTTAATTTCATTATTATTTTGTTTTTCAGGCAAGAATAAGGCACTTTTCCAGCAAGTAGCTAAGTGCGATGTTCCTGAGAGCCTGTGCATTGAGTGAGCTTAAGCTTAATGAAGACGGTATCACACATGCACCTTTTCCTGAAAGCTATTTCGGCAATTCTAGTCTGGCAATTTCTAAGTTGAAATTTGGGAAATCAGTTACAATAATCAATATACTTTCATAAATTATTTCTGATCCCATGGCAAGTGGTTCCAGTGGTATATCCAGAAAATATTACCTTCTAAATTTGACGATAAAACACTCGTGTGTGATACCTTTATTAACTCGTTCTACAACATCATGACCCAACAACAAGATAATGAACTACAATTATAACAACAGCATGATGAACTACCAACATGATGAACCAACAAAAACAACATTATGAACCAGACGAAACAAAACTAAAAAAACATGATGAACCACCAACAGCATGATGAACAAACAACAATAACACCCTGGACCAATATCATCCGCCTGTAACATGTTGAAACCAAAAACTTGGATATATCAATTATATGAATTGTAATTGTCCTTGTAAACAGAGACAAATATTATATGCATAAATGTAATCATGATGGTTTTGATAATGTAAACGAATGAGTTAACAGTGAAACAAATAAAGAACATCTAAAAACAAATAACATGGCAAATATATTTTTACCTTGTGTAATCAGCAGTTAAACTATAAACCGTACTGTAGTAATACTTCCTTAACCCTTTGAGTGCCAGCGACGTGTGTTATATTTTAGTCTAGTTATATTTAGACGATATTATGAAGCTTAAGAAGGATCTATGGTAGTTAAAAGGGTTGGTTGAGATAGTTTGAAGCCTTGTTATTGCTAGAGGTTCTTTCTAAGCTGAATAAAATCGTCTAATAATTGCCCGAATATGATGAAAAGGACGTCCCTGGTACTGTATGGGTTAAATAAAAGGACGTCCCTGGTACTGTATGGGTTAAATAAAAGGACGTCCCTGGTACTGTATGGGTTAAATAAGAGGACGTCCCTGATACTGTATGGGTTAAATAAAAGGACGTCCCTGGTACTGTATGGGTTAAATAAAAGGACGTCCCTGGTACTGTATGGGTTAAATAAAAGGACGTCCCTGGTACTGTATGGGTTAAATAAGAGGACGTCCCTGATACTGTATGGGTTAAATAAAAGGACGTCCCTGGTACTGTATGGGTTAAATAAAAGGACGTCCCTGGTACTGTATGGGTTAAATAAAAGGAAGTCCCTGGTACTGTATGGGTTAAATAAAAGGACGTCCCTGGTACTGTATGGGTTAAATAAAAGGACGTCCCTGGTACTGTATGGGTTAAATAAAAAATCATATATGGTCATAACCTGAGGTTGATTTATATATCAATGTGCCAATATCATCTTGTAGGATGGGTATAAATACTTGTACAAGTAGGCTATATATAATTATATATTAATTCCTGGGTTTGTGAGTAAATCAATTCAATTTGTAATAATTTAAACAAAGTTATGTTATTTGCTTACCCAAAGTTAAACCAAAAATTGTAATATAGTTCATGAATGTACAGTATATGTAATTATTGTAATGTTATCGCTAATTCTATGAAAATGTGTCAATAATTCAAAAGTATGCAAATTACCAGAGTAGCAAAACAAATGTCCACAGTTGTGATGTTCAATATAAAGTATTTATTGGAATTTAACATATTTTAGTTAATTTTGTTTAAGTCAATATGAGCATTGTGAAAGAGGAAATATATTGTCCAAAATAAGGCAAACCCGTACATAGAGAATATTAAATCAAACCACCATATATATCATTGGCCATAGCTAGAATGTTTACGTTATTGTAACGTAACTGAAATAATATATCTTAATCTAAGCTAATCCTTAAGCAATATGAACTAACAAAGCCAAGTTAAATAAAATGTAACCTAACCTAACCTAGGCTGTGTAAGAGTGTGGCCGTTTGGGTCGTGGCAGTTTAGGTATGTGGTGGTTTTGACCTGCTTCCTATGTAGAGAGATCAATTGGGTAGGGACTCCTAAATATCCGTTACTATCCCAATTATCCCCCTAACTTCCACAGGCCACTTCTAAGCTTAAGGGGGCCACCTCTGTTTTTGCTCTCCCTTTCTCTCTTTCCCTGGCTTGTATCCATTAGGCCCCATTCAGCCTACTGGTTTAAGACGTTTATCCCCATCCAGGTGTCGATTTCTTCCTGGCGAGCGACAGCGAGCCAGCTTTGTATGGAGAAATCTGGCTTCGCTGGAGACATTTTTCTATCGAAAAATGTACAAATTTGGCTTACTGTCAAAACAAAAATATATATATGCTGGCTAGCTACCGCTCGCCAGGAAAATATTGACACCTGGATTGGGGTAAACGTCTTAAAACAGTAGGCTGAATGGGGCCTAATGGATACAAGCCAAAGAGAGAGGGAGAGAAAGATAAAAAAGCGAGTTGGGCCCCCATAAACACTATCTGCTCCGACGCCTTGTGGGTTATGATACTTAGTTTAATTATTATGGAGGATATTGGTTGCTTTTGACATTTTCGAGCAATGTATCTTTAGTGTGTCCCTTAGGCTATCAAGAACGCCTTCCCAGACTTCATTCAAACCAAAAAAGGCCCACCAAGACCCCCTTCAAGCTAAATCTGTAAATGTTTCGATAGAATAATGTCCTTGCCAAAGGTCGATTTCCTTTAAGTTACAGGCTGACTATCACTCGCCCAGAAATATCGACACCTGAATGGGATGGAACGTCTTATTATAGCCAAACTAGTGGGGCTTAACTTGTAAATATATCCACAACTAATGGAGCGAAACAGGGTATGTCCTATAAGATCCTCCTCGGATCAAATAGGGTTAATGCAATTGTCTAGTATTAGCCACAATAAATAGAAAGAATGAAAGTGAGAAAGATAACTGTTCATAATTATGTAAACACAGATTAACAATATTATTAACGTAGTCTAAAGCCACTGTCACACGAGCGCTTTTTCCGTTAATTTTCCATGAGCAAGTGTTTTCTGGTGATATTTAGGGATATTTTTGCATTGGAATCGGAAACTAGATCGAAGGTAGATTATATTTGGTAGTTTAATTCTTATGGAACTTGTATTTTGAAGCTACCAGACAACAATTGCCCGTAATAATTGACGGAAAAATCGTTCGTGTGATACCGCCTTAATAGAGGGTGAACGAACAACTCAACCAGTAAACGATATCAACCCAACCCCGAATTGGGTTGAAATAGGGGAGCTATCCCCCCGCCAAAGGCGGCTTTCTAGGGCCTTTCCTAGCTGATGCTGAGAGGATTGGGTTCTAGTCATGTGGTGATGGGCTGGTCTATCAGAGTGAGAGCTGAGCAATCTCTGCCATACCCATAGCTTACTCTGACTGTTCCTTTAACTTATATATTTTCTAGATCTCAAGTGATGGCATCTCTTCCGTAGATCCCAATCTACCAAGATTGGAAGCCAAAGCGTCACATTTTTCCCTTGCCCCTCAACTTTCTCTTCATAATTGCTGAGGGGCACAGGGCCCTGGGTGGGGCTTTGGTTTCCCGGGCGTTTCCGCACCCTCCTCAGCCCCCCGCCATGGAGTGGCTTCGGTCACCCAGGCTTTATTGTGGTCGGCGGGGAGGGTTCTGTGGGGGCACTCGGTTATGGCCTTGGAATTGCTCGGGGCTTTGGGGCTGTTCGGCCAGGCAGCTTGGGGAACAACAACAACAACAACCAGTAGCTCTCAACCAGTACATTCAACCAACACTGTTAGGTTAGGTTAGGTAGAGTTAGGTTAGAACTTCAATGTGACACCGATTCAGTTGGCCCTGGTTGATTTGGCACTGGTTGAGACTTAATGGTTGAAATGGCCCAGGGTGTTAAACTGGAGCAATTTTGTTTGAAGACTTGAATGAATATGAGAAGGAATACAAGAAATTAACGTGAAATAACATTGTTTTGACCATTTTATCACTTCCAAGACATAATTCGAACTATAAACCATGATTTTATTTTTACATATACAATAATATAGACTAATAATAATAATAATAATAATAATAATAATAATAATAATAATAATATTAATGGTCTACTGGTTGAGTTATCAGGGGACCCTAATAGAGGCATGTAATATGATCAAGTTGACCCCTTGAGGATTATGAAGCATTTTGACAGTTTCTCTGGCTATCATCATTAGACGCTTTTATTCATCTTGATAATTACCTGTGGGAATTTAAAGGGTAAAGACTATCTCAATTAAGGGGAGGCATACCGTTTTTCTGGATCCCCTTCTCCCTAATGTTTAGCCCCACTAGTTTTGAGATTATAAGACGTTCGGCCCATTAGTTTGGCGATTTTTACAACTTTCGCCCCATTTCGTTGACAATTTTAAGACCTTTCGTGCCATTTAGGTGTCGATTATTTCCTGGCGAGCGATATCGAGCCTGCAATTTTAAGAGGAACCGGCCTTCGGCCGGGAAATTTTTCTGCCGAAAAATGTACAAATTTATCTTGAAGGGAGGTCTAGGGGGTGTTTTTCTAAGCTTGATGGAGGTCTTGGGAAGAAACTAAACAAATATATGAATAAATGAATTAATAGACCAAACAAACGGCCAGTCTCCCCTTAACCCTCTGACTTCCATATACCCTTCTTAATCTGTAAACAAAAACGTATAATGATAGGCAGAATATGCCGTCAAAATGTTTCGAAATCCTTAAGTGGTTTAGAAATGGGACATAGAAGAAAAATACTAAGTACAAGAATGAAGAGGTAATTGGTAAAGAGGAAAAACATTCATATATTTAAAGAAATATACTTACAAGTTCCGTAAGTGTGGCCTAATTATGAGAAGATGCATGGTTAAAAGGATAGGAAAGGAAAGGAAACTAATCTATATAATTTTGATGAAATGTATACAGTGAAAACGCCTACAAGTGATAACAAATATATAATAATAGCATACAGTAAATAAGAATTTGCTTTGGAGGCAAATGGTTTGGGGTGGTGATAATATATATATATATATATATATATATATATTTTGTTTTTTTCTATATTCCAACTTACTTCCTCTCGGGCATAGGCTGAGAGCCTTAACATTCACCGCTTTACAATGAACAGTGAAGCCCGTGAGGGCTTGTTCCAGTCTAGGGAGTGAGACATGTGAAGCACGTAGAGTACAACGAGCACCTGCCATCTTGCCTTCACATGAGGCACGGTGCTCACTCATGGCCCGAAACGACCCCATCTCTGAAGCCACCTCGTTCCCGTGCTTCACTGTCTCACCCCCTACACTCGGACTCTCACACTTACACACACACACTGTATATATATATATATATATATATATATATATATATATATATATATATATACCGGGTATGTACTGTATATATTATACGCAGAGTTTCATTGATTATTTTTTGAAAGTTCTTGACCAACATTAAGATCATGGTTTGATAAGGTAGTGTACCTGCAGTTGTTGTTATGAGGCATTGAAGAAATTCGCAAAGGAGGACATATGATCGAAAAGTAGGTCCAGCAATCCATGATGACCATGATCAGGTCATTGATATTCAAAAGGTTTTTTTAGACAAAAGCCACGGCCAAGAGTGTAATAAGACTTGCAAGGCGAGGAGACAATGGTAGGACAATGAACGAAAAAAATATCGACACACGAAGAACAATGAGACATTCTCATCAATGCAAATAAACTGCATGAGAGTGGGAGGGACAATGAAGCGTACATTAATCGTGATATGACCCCTTTAAAAAGACATCAGTTGGAAGACAGGGATAAGAAGCAAGCGCAGTCAAATGCCAATTGAGTACGTGGATCATCCTCAGAGGAATAGTTGTGAAAGGAGACAAACAGGATGAGGGGCGAGCAGTGGACACAGGTGCCGCGGGAGGAGGGAGTGCTGAACATAGAATACACAAACAGAACAAATAATAATACCAGCATAACACTTCGTAAATAAACAGTTTAGATAATGTCTACATAAATGCTGTTAATATGTTGAATAAAATGGTAGTTAAAGACACTTACAGGTTTCGAATACGCCTGATACTATTTGTATATGAATTAATCCGCTACTTCCCGATTCCATTATAGTACATCCCGTTTTAGACAACCTCGAGTACCTGGTTGGGGCTCCCAGATACAGAGTCATTATCAGCAATATGTAATCCACCTGCTGAACAATAATACGAGCCACTTACCTGGAGCGCTGCTGTGATCTTACCTGGTTGTCTATTGCGATGTGAGGTCCGGCCAAATACCGACTGACCCAAAATAATCACATATACAGTAGTAAAATATGTAAATTTTATGTTTCAAGGAAAATTATTGGTGTGACTAATTTAATGTATTCTAAATAGCCATTACTAAAATCTGAATGCGGAGTGGTCAGGATTTTTTTTTGTTTTTAATCAGGGCTAGTTAAGTACTGTAAAAAGGACATTAAAAAATGATTTTCTATATAGAGTCTCCTTTTCATTAATTAGAGGTTATTTCATTACTTAGGGTATCCTTTTCATTACTTAGGGGTTCTTTTTCATTACTTAGGTGCCTCCTTTTCATTTCTCACTCAGAAGATCGCCACTTTTCATTACTTTGGTGCCCCTAGAGTGTCATGGCTTAGGGCTCCATTTCATTACTCAGATGGGTCTCAAATTCTCTTTTCATGACAAAGGGCCTCCTTTTCAATAGTTTACTCAGGAGTAATTTTCACCTTTTCATTACTTTGGGCACCCTCTTTTTTTTTTTTTTTTTTTTTTTTTTTTTTTTTTAAGAGACAATGAACGGAGGAAGGAAAAACACAGATAAAACAAAAAGGTCCATGTGCCTAAAGGCATCCTCCATTCATAAAATGTTTGTAACAACTGGATTTAAACATTTGTAGATTGTAAGTTTGTGGAAAGCAATTCGAGGGAAGTGAATTCCAAAGAGTAGTAGCTCTGGGGATAAATGAATTCTGATAAGCAGAAGTTCTGCATTGTGGAGGAGAAAGTGTAAATTCATGGGCGCTCTCAGCTGCCCTAGTTCTACGGGGAAAGATGTGGAGAGGCGGCACAATTGAAGCAAGTTCCTCGGAACAATTGCTGTGAAAATATCTGTAGAATAATGCAAGGGATGCAACGTTTCTTCGTATGGATAATGTAGGAAGGTCCTGTGTGATTGCAGGGTTATTGATTAATCTAATAGCTTTATTTTGAATTTTGTCCAACTGCCTCAATGCAACCACTCCACTTCCACCCCACAGAGGTGAACAGTAATCCATCTGAGAACGCACATGACTTTTATATATCACGGCCAACTGCTCGTCAGTGAAGAATTCTCGAACTCTGTACAGGAGTCCCAGTTTTTTAGAGGCATTCTTAGCAATGCTTCTAACATAATGTGTCCAGCTCAAGTTAGTAGTTAATGTTACACCGAGAATGTCAATACTAGGGGAAGTGGGAATATTTACATCATTAAAAAATATATGGGAGTCAGTGAGATTCTGTCGGTTAGAAAATTGAATGTACTTGGTTTTCTGTGCATTAAAGGAAACTAGATTATTTTGTCCCCATCCATTAATTCTAGAAAGGTCCTGGTTCAGAGAAATTGCAGTGTTTATTTTTGAATTTATAAGATCGGGTTGGGTGAAAGAATTGGTAAATGTGAAGGAACTGTGGAGTGTTGAGTCATCTGCGTAGGAATGTATTGGATTATGAGTGGTAGATATGAGATCATTGATATGAATGAGGAACAGAATTGGGGCCAAAACTGATCCCTGGGGAACACCAGCATTTATTGAGTGAAATTGAGAATAAAGGCCATCTACCATTACACGTATTTTTCTGTTATGAAGATAAGAAGAAATTAGTGGAACTAATGATGCAAGGCCGTAGTGTGACATCTTCGACAATAAGGATTGATGCCAGACTCTATTAAATGCCTTTGATATATCCAGTGCTATTGTATGTGTTTCACCATGTTGGTCTGTAGCTTGGTTGATTTGATGCGTAAGAAGGCAAAGCATGTCTGCAGTTGATCGACATAGTCTAAAACCATATTGCCTATCACTGATTAATTTATTATTCTCAAGATGCTTAATTATGTGATTATTTAATATAATTTCAAAGACTTTACCAAGAGTGGAAGTTATAGCTATTGGTCTGTAGTTTGATGGATCTGAAGAGGCACCTTTTTTAGGAACTGGATGGAGGTTTGCTTCTTTCCAGGGTACTGGGAAGCATGAGGTATGAGTACACAGACGGAAACATTTTGCCAATACAGGAGCGAGCACCAAGGAGCAATTCTTAAGTACTATTGGAGGAATTTCATCTGGACCAGGAGCCTTATGTACTGAGAGATTCTGCAAAATAGTTTTGACATGTCTGATGTGGATCTTAAGTGAGGGAATTTCAGGCGAATTAAAATTAAGTACAGGGACATCTTGATTTATTTCATCTAAGGTTGAGTTGGTGGAGAAAATATCCGCAAGAAGGTTAGCTTTATCTCGTGGGTCACTTACAAGATTGCCAGTCGGAGATTTTAATGGTGGAATGGATGAAGCAGTAGTGAAGTTGGATTTAAATGAGTTAAGAGTAGACCAAAATATTTTGTTATCATTTGGATTATTTAGAAGTTTATTTGCCTGCTTGTGGAGAAAGTTTGATTTAGTTAGGTTTAATACAGTTTTGGCATGATTTCTGATGTTTCTAAAGTAATTAAAGGCTTCATGTGTTTTTGATCTTGTGTATGCATTGTAGGCTATTGCTTTTTGTTCAGTTACTCTAGCACAATTATGGTCAAACCATTTAGGTGAATTAGATCTTTTACTGTACTTTTGATGAGGAATAAAAGTTTCCATTCCAATTTTTACAAAATCTTGTATGTGGCTCAAGGTGGAGTGTGCATCATTAGAAAAGAAAGAGGTCCAGGGAATATCAATAAAGAAACCTTGAAGACCCTCCCAGTCTGCCCTATCGTAACGCCATTTAGTCACCAAAACAGGTTCAGAGTGGGAAGGTGTGGTAGGTGATAGACAGGTGGCCTGTATCAGACAGTGATCAGAAGATCCAAGCGGGGACCTCACTGTAACATCATAATTTTCTGAATTGGTTGTTAAAAATAAGTCCAGTAGGTGGGAATTATGATTAGGATTATCTGGTACACGGGTAGGTTGGTTGACTAGTTGAGTGAGATTAAATGAGTCTGCAAATAGCTCACATTCAAGACCAGCATCATCAGTCCTGGCTGAATGAGTGAGCCATTCAACATTATGGACATTAAAATCACCCAACACAGTGATTTCAGAAGAAGCATTTAAGTTGAGGACACTGAGTTGTGAGGACAGAGAATCAAAAAGACTTTGCTCTGGAGGAGTATTTGGGGAACGGTAGATGCAACATATGTATTTAAATTTACCAGCAGAAATTAATTTGTATATAGAATAATCAAAATAGGGACAATTGAAACTAGTAACCTCCTCCAGGGCAATTTCAGATTTTGCGAAGCAACATACACCTCCTTTAGGTCTGAAATTTTGGAGCAGTTGATAACCTGGAAAATTAAATCTAGACGTGTCAGATGTGGATGTTACTTGAGTCTCTGTCAAAAAAAGGAGAGTAGGGGATTCTGCTTGAAGAAATTGGTGTACAGAATTGATGTTAGAGTGAAGTCCCCTTATATTGCTAAAGAAAAAGCTGCACCGACGAGCAGCTTTGGGACGTTGCAATGCTAAGGAACTCCTTTTCATTACTTTGAGCTTATTTTCCAATAATATATACTATTATGGAATGTTTCTATATAAATGTATTAAATAGATATTGCTAAATGCAATCATAGTTAAAACACAAACTGGCGAGAAACAATATAACCAAAGTTAATTCAACTCAGTTAAAATACGACTTCAGAGGCTATCAACCCTTCTGGATTATTAAGCAAGCACATTGTAAGTCAAGAATAGCGTTAGGACTGGAGCCCCATTTCGAGAACTCCAGTCCCTGGAACTCTCTGAACAATAAAGGAGATGTGAGTGTTGAGCGTTGCGATATAGACCTATTTCCTTCAATCAAAATATCTACATAGGCCTAACCTTTCTTTCTTATGTTGGTTTTTATTAATTCAATTCCGGTATTTTCCTTTGATACATTTTCTGATAATAATAAATAGGGCAATTATTCTGGGTATCACTTGACATAAGAATAATATTGATAAATAAATAATATATTTAATTAAAATTATTCAGTCAACCATATATATGTAGTCGTTTTCTATAAACGGCTATCAAGAAAATATGTTTCAAAGGCTAACTAAATTAGTATGAGCGATTAGATTAAGGTTATGCTTATAAGAATCGTTGCAGTTTAAGGTTTACGTTGAGAACCCACAGAGTGCTCCTCTTGGGCAACATAATGCTCAAGGGATCACGGGATGGAGACAGGAAGAGGAAGATAATGGTTGATGATCTAGTTTTTGAAGTATCAAGCTGTTTAAGAAGAGGACGAGGCTGAACATCAGGAAGAACTTTTTTTGTAATCGGGTGGTGGACAATTGGAACGATCTCCCTGAGGATGTCATAAGTGCGGATACTGTGATGGGGTTCGAAAAAAAGTTAGATCGATTTTGGAGTGGCCAAGAACAAAAATTCTACTTTAGAGCCAAAATTAATAAAACTACTAACCAAGTCCGCCCTAGCCCTGCCCTAATGA
The DNA here is from genome assembly GCA_037953745.1 of Lithodes maja. Classification (NCBI taxonomy): domain Eukaryota; kingdom Metazoa; phylum Arthropoda; class Malacostraca; order Decapoda; family Lithodidae; genus Lithodes; species Lithodes maja. Next base: position 9,128 of record JBAKBP010008622.1, on the reverse strand, counting down.
GTATGACCAATTGTTGTGAGCCGGGGCTCATAGGCTGAACAGCTTCTATCCCGGGTGTCTTCTGTGAGTATCTGTGAGTGGGACTATGAACTATAAATGAGATGGGAGAATATTGCACTCTTCGATGACAATGGACAATAGAGAACACACAGAAGGCTTTTCTCGGGCAGCTTAATGGAGCACTATTGTTTGAAAACTTCAATGAATATGAGAAGGAATACGGGCAAATTAATATGATATAGCCTTGTTTTGGCCATTTTATCACTTCCAAAGACACCATGTGAACTATAATCCTTAATTTCATCATTGCATATATAATAATATGGACTCATAAGACTGGAATTGGCTATCGTTTTACACCCTTACTACTAGTATTCCAAATAGTTAACCCATTCAGTGCTGGTGAAGTCCTTTTCATTATATTCTGGCAACTATGAGATGACTTTATTAAGCTTAGGAAGAACCTCTAACCAATAAAGGCTACACACTACCTCATTTAATCCTTTTAGTTACCACAGATCCTTCCTAAGTGTAGACTATCTATTTCTTTACAATAAATACAAATCTCGGAAAATATATATTTTTTATACCACGATTTTTTCCAGTGTTGTTTTATTATTTCTTGTTCATTTGCATCAATATAACATTGTTTGTAATTCATTAAAACTCTCAGGAAAACCTGTCTTTCCCATTATCGATTGATGTTAAGACACGCCCCCCGATAGTGGGGAGGGCTATGCAGATCAGGGAAATTGCGTGGTAAAAGGCGATAATAAGGAATTGAAACAAAACCTGGCTCAAGTTTTCTTTAATTTGAAACCCATAAAACCCGAAATTTGGAAAACCCGAGTCAACTTTTGGCAAAAGTTGGCTCGGGTTTTGATTAGCGGTAGAATGTATAGGCTCTCAGACTATGCCCGAGAGGGAGAAGTTGTAATATACATTACATTACATTAATGAAGACAACGCACCAGGCGACAAAGGCCATATGGCACGAAATAGGTAAAGACGGGAAGGAAGTTAACTAAATATCATCGAGAACTCGAACATGATGAAGGAAGGACATAATACGGGAGATAGAAAACGAGGGAGATTCAGAAAGAAAATCTGCAAGACATGGCGGCCGGCGGAGGAAAGCCAGAAAAGGGAAGAAATGCGTGCGGGCAACGGAAAATAAGGGGCAATCGAGGAAAAGATGGGAGACAGAAAGCTGAACGGTACAGCGCGAGCAAAGAGTCGGAGGAGAACGGGACATTAAAAACGAATGGGTAAGTCTGGTGTGGCCAATGCGGAGACGGGCCAAAGCCGTCTCCCATCGGCGATTACGGTGGGAGGGATCAGACCACCCAGAAACGGACGGTTTGACAGAACGAAGTTTATTAACGGAGAGAGCGGACCACTGAGTCTGCCACCTCGACCAAAGAAACCTGGACAAGGCAGGGAAGAAATCAGAGGCCGGGACAGCAAGTGAGGAGCGGGTACCCCGCACGGCAGCAGAACGAGCAAGGCAATCAACCCGCTCATTACCGCAAACGCCAACGTGACTGGGAACCCAGCAAAAACGAACAAGCTTTTTGCGGACGGAAAGGCGGAAAAGCCATTCCTGAATGGAAAGAACTAAAGGGTGTAGAGCAGGGGAGGACTGTAAGAGAAGTAGAGCACTGAGAGAATCAGAGAACAAAGTAAAGGACGAGGAGGGGAAGGAACACACAAAACGGAGGGCAATAAAAATAGCATAAAGTTCAGCAGTTAATATACTGGCAACGGGAGGTAAAGAATATTGATACGAGCAAGTGGGAAAAAGGACGGCAAACCCCACGCCTACCGACGTCTTGGAGCCATCAGTAAACACAGGAGTGGTTGCAGCGTGAAGAGAGAGGTGATCTAAGAAACGAGACCGAAGAACGAGGGGAGAAGTAGAGGACTTGGAACAAGGAAGGATGGAAGGGCAAACCGAAGGACGAGAGAAAAGCCAGGGGGGAAAAGAGCAAAAGCGGAAAGGGAGGACGTTAGAAACAGGGAAAGAGCACGATGCGAGCAGCGAGAGCATGCGGACAGAAAACGGAGAACCAAGACGGGGGTGAGACGAAAAAGTAGCAACGACCGAAGGGGGAAGGGAAAGATGTGAAGATGGGAATTGTTGAAGGCGAGCGTAAGAACGAAGGGACAGGAGAGCCCGACGGCGATAAAGAGAAGGGAAACCAGACTCAGCATAGAGGCTTTCAACAGGAGAGGAACGAAAAGCACCAAGGGCAAGACGAAGACCAGAGTGATGAACAGAATCAAGAGCATGGAGAACAGAATCAGAGGCTGAAGAGTAAACTTGACAGCCATAATCCAACTTAGAGAGGACAAGAACCGTATGAAGCCGAAGAAGAAGCGCTCGATCAGCACCCCAAGTGGGGTGGGACAAGGACTGAAGAAGGCGGAGGCGGAGTAAGGCAGCAACCTTGAGAGAAGAAACATGAGCGGACCAATTAAGACGAGAATCAAAAGTAAGACCCAAAAAAGTAGTAGAGGAACGATAAGGGAGGGCAGTACCATAAAGAGTAAGAGGAGGATGAGGAATAGAATGGCAACGAGTAAAGGACATCGCGCAGGATTTGGAGGTGGAAAAACGGAACCCGTGGCGGGTTGCCCATGAAGAAACAGCCAGAATAGCGGATTGGATAAAAAGACGTAAAGCAGCAATATCTGAGTCGGCCGCGTAAATCGCAAAGTCGTCGACATACAAGGAAGACCGAACCCCGACAGGAAGAGAAGACACGATACCGTTGATAGCAATGAGAAAAAGGACGGTACTCAGGACACAACCCTGAGGGACACCTTCCAACTGAGGGTAAAGACGAGACAAGTGGGAAGCGACTCTGACACGAAAGGACCGAGAAGAAAGAAAATTCTGAATAAAGACTCCTAGATTACCGTAAATGCCACAAGAACGGAGCTGACGCAAAATGTGGTACTTCCAGGTAGAATCATAGGCCTTTTCGAGATCGAAAAAAACAGCAATGACAGTTTGACGACGAGCAAAAGCCGTCCTGATATAAGAATCCAAGCGAAGGAGGGGGTCAAGCGTACTACGAGCACGTCTGAACCCGAACTGGGAAGAAGACAACAAACGGCACGACTCAAGAATCCACATGAGACGAGCGTTAATCATACGTTCAAAGAGTTTACACAGGCAACTGGTAAGGACAATAGGGCGATAGTCCTGTGGGGAGAACCCAGACTTGCCAGGTTTAAGAAAAGGTATGGTCAGGGCAGTACTCCAAGAGGGAGGGAAAACACCAGAAGACCAAATCTTGTTATAGAGAGCTAACAAGAAGACCAGAGCTTGCGAAGAAAGATGTTTGAGCATGAGATAATGGATACCATCAGGACCCTCAGAAGTGTTCTTACAGGCACGGAGAGCGGTGCGTAACTCAGTTGAGGAAAAAGGAGCATTATAGGATTCGTCAGAGGAAAGACTAAAAGTAATTGGAGTACTTTCCGCAACGACTTTAAGCGAGTGAAACTCAGCAGAGAGGTGAGAACCACTGCTAACGGAGCTAAAGTACGAGCCCAATCGATCAGCAATTGTTTCGGAGTCTGCCACAGAAACACCATCAATGCGGAGGACTGGAGCACGGAAGGGAAGATGTTTACCAGAGATCTTACGAATACGTTTCCAAACCGAAGCGACAGGAGTGCGAGACGTAATAGAAGAAACATAGGACTCCCAACTCCGGCGTTTAGCGGCTTTGGAAGTACGACGGAAAAGAGCAGACGCACGGCGAAAGAGAAAAAATGACTCCTGAGAAGCAGGGGTGAGACGCTGACGGCGAAAACTTTTCCAAGCCGCCCGTTTAACCCGGAGGGCCCTGGAACACTCAGGAGACCACCAAGGGACGCATTTAGACGAGAAAGGGCGAGACGTCCGGGGAATGGATGGCAAAGCAGCACCGAAAACCAGATCCAGAAAAAACGAGAGCATGACACGGACCGACGAGAAAGGAGGAGGAAGCAAAGAAGGAACAGTAAGGGAAGCGAAAGAAGACCAGTCCGCCCGCTGGAAGCACCAACGAGGGGAGTTAGGAGTAGGAGAGTAGGTAGTCAGAGAAAGGAGAATGGGAAAATGGTCGGAATTGTGAGAATTCTCGAGAACTGACCAATGAAAATCAAGGGAAACTGAAGGGGAACACAGGGAAAGATCGATACAGGAAAACGTACGAGTCCGAGCATCAAAATGAGTAGGAGTACCAGAATTAAGGATAAAAAGATTACGGGCCGAGAGAAAAGGTTCAAGCCGACGACCCCGGGGCGAAATAACATTGTCACCCCACAAGGTGTGCCGACCATTAAAATCACCAAGGACTAAGAATGGAGTGGGCAACTTAGATAAAATCCCGGAGAATTCGGAAAAATCGATGGGAAGAGAAGGCGACAAATATACAGAAACCACTGTCAACCAGCGGTCAAGATAGACTCTAGCAAAGGTGCAAGGGAAATGAGTAGAAAAGGACAGCTCTTCAAAAGGGACAGAACGATGAATAAGAAGACAAGTATCATGGAGAGAGTGGGGAGAACTATAAAAAGAGTAATGAGGAAAGGGAACAGGAGAAGAGAAAAGACGAGTCTCCTGAAGACAAACGACCTTAGGGGAGTGAAGAGAAAGAAGAAAACTTAAGTCAATCCTTTGAGCATGAAGACTACGAAGATTCCACTGCAAAATGGACATAAATAAAGAAAAAGAAAAAAGAAACTAAGAGGAGACTAAAGGACGAAAAAACAACGAAAACAGACAAAAGAAAACCATAAAAGGAGGCAAAAGCCACCGAAAATAAGAACGCACAGAAAAAGAGGAAGGACACACATAGAAGGAAAGAAATATACACAAATAACAATAAAGGAAAACACACACACTTATGTACAACTAAGAAAAGGTGAATGAGGATAACGTGGAGAAGTAAAAGGAGGCAAAAGCCAACAAAAAAAGAAAGGGAAGAATACACACTTATGCACAACAATGAAAAGTCGGATGGGCGAAAAAAAAATTAAAGACAAAAAAGAATAAAAAGAAAACGCGTACAAGAGGGAAGAAAAGACGAACACTATATACAACATATTTACAAAATACAGGTAACACCGTGGGTGGAAAATATAGCCAAGAGAGGCTAACGATGGGAAATAAGAGCAGGAATTGGAGAAGACGTTGAAGGGGAAGACTGGAAACCGGGGGGCATAGGGAGGTCTAACAGAGAAAGAGGAGAGGAAGGAGGAGGGCCGGAAGAGGGAGGAAGGACGGACGGCGGGTGGGAAGAGAAGGAGGGGGTAAGGGCAGGAGAAGGAAGAGGGGGAGGGTCAGGAGGAGGAAGAGGAGGAGGGCCCGGAGGAAGGCCAGAAGGGGGAGTGGAGGAAGAGGACGGGGCAGGGGAAGGCGGGAGAGGGGAAGGCGGGAGAGGGGTAGGGGGGAGAGAAGAGGGGGTAGGATGAACTTCGGCGTGAACAGTAGAAGGTGGTGGGTGGGAAGAACGGATAAATTCGTCAATCTGAGGTAGGGTTTCGTAGGAGAAATCTAGGGATGCAGGGACGGGAGGAGGAGGAGACTGGACGGAGAGAGGAGAAAGGGAAACAGAAGGAGAAGGAGGCGACTTCTTCTTCTTCTCGCAGGGACTGGAGCACCGCACATCACGGAGACCACCCTTACGTTTAAAAGAGGAAGCGGGCGAGGAAGAACGGAGTACAGGAGCCCGTTTGGTAGAGGAGAAGGGAAGTTTAGAGCGAGGAGGAGATTTGGGGCGACTAGAAGAGGAAGATGACGGAGAACGGGGGGGAGGCTTGGAACGGTGAGAGCGTGGAGGGAGACTAGAAGAGGAGGAACAAGGAAGAGAGCAAGAGGAAGGGGCAGAAGTAGGAGAAGGACTGAGAACAGAGAAAGTGTTAGACAAAGGGACAGAAAAGGAAGAGACGGAAGGACGAACGGAGGAGACTGAAGAGGAGGAAGGAGAAAATCCAGGAGAAGCACCGGTAGAAGGAAGGGAGGCAGATGACGAAACTGGTGCGACCGGGGGGACGGAGGGAGCGGAGGCGGTGGAAGGAACCGAGGAACCAGAAAAAGGGGGGGGCGTGGCAGAGGGAGGCAAAGAAGAGGAGGGAGGAGACAGAGTCTTGGAAAACGACTGAGGGGTGAAGCCCAAGCGACGAGCCTCTTGGCGGGCTGCGGTGAGCGTAAGGCCGTGTCTCGCTTTGAGGACAGCAACCTCAGACTCGAACAGATGAACGGGGCAAAGCTTAGAGTCGGCCGAATGAGACCCGCGGCAATTAAGGCAGAACTGGGACGTTGACTGACATCCGCCAACGGCATGTCCGGACTGCGCACAGCGCGGGCAGAGTGGGCACCCAGCGGCTGTACGGCAGAACTTAGCCGGGTGGCCGAAACGCCAGCAGCTGCGACACTGGAGTGGACGGGGAAGAGACGCAGTCACGGGGAGGCGAGTACCACCGACAATAACATGGGCAGGAAGGGAAAGTCCATCAAAAGAGATCTTGGCAATGTTAGCGGGATGGCGGCGAAGGTCGCGAGGAGGGATAGTGTAGCACACCACACTAACCACCTTGTGGTCTTGAGCGACAACGATGTCCTTGACGAGGTCGGCGCAATCCGCGAAAGGACGACCCCCGAGACGGATGGAAGCGGGGATCAGGACAGTCCCTGTACAGGAGTTGAGTCGTTGATCTTTTTGAGCCGGGATGGGGGTGCCAGAACAATCGACGAAAGAGGACATAGCAGTAGCCTGAAGTTCGTTTTGGACGGTAACAAGACGGGAGGCATCATGGCGGGAGTGGAAGGTGACGTCCTTTCCCACCTGTTGAAGGAGACGCAGGTGGAAGAGGAGGTCATCACCGGCTAGAGGCGCAGAAGCAGGGATGGAGAAAAACTTAGTAAAGGAAGGAGGTGCAAAGAGAGAGGACATAGGGAGGACCGAGGAGCGAGGACGAGAAGAGGACGAAACTGGAGAAGAAGAGGAAAGAGAACGAGGGAGGGAGGGCAGAAAAGGGTCGAGGGTGACAAGACTAGAGGGAGAAGAGGAAGAAGAGGAAGACGCAGAAATAACTACAGGAGAGGAGATGAAATCCTGGGTAGTGGAGGGCGGAGAAAGACGTGACGAAGACGGAAGGGTAGGAGAAGGATTCGGAACGGTAATGGACGAGAGGGACGAGCGACGACCGAGGGAAAGTTCAGCGGGCCGGTCGAGAGCACCCAAAACCATCCCCGACTCACCGTGCTCCCGCGGTGAACCGGACTGACAGCCAGACAACAGACCCCCAAGTGGCAGGCTGCATGCCACAAGGGGCTCACTCACCGGAACCACTAAAGCAGAAGCCATAAACAGGGAAGAACAGGGAAAAAAGCATAAGTCGTCACCATAACAAGAGAAAAGGGGGTAAAGCATGGAAGAAGATACTGCGGTTACCAGGTGCCCCTGGCAACGAAAGGGAGAAAGACCTCCGCAGGGCCACGAAACCCAGAATGCGGCCAATTGAGATGGGACAGGTCTCGGCTTTGAGCTAGGGACCTTGTACAACCCGGGCATTTGTCCTGCAGCTTTGTCCCATGGAGAACGGGGCCGGCGTAGTCACCTGACACACTCACTGGGAAGAGAGAAGAGAGTCAGAAACCCCAAAGCATCCCTATAGTGCCTATCCTCCAGCAACGAGCCTTGCGAGCCCTCGCCGGCAGCACCTGTCGCCAGGTGGACTCTGCCAACTCAGCAGTGATCAGAGACACCAAGGCGAAGCCCGAAGGAAACTAGAACCTCCGAAGCAGTTAAAGAGAAAGGAAGGAAGCAAACAGGGAAGTCAACCGGAAGGGAAGGGAGGGACGGGACCACAAAAGTTCAAGGGTGGGAGACCGGCCTCGGATGGCAGCCCCAGGAGAAAGCGGAAGAGGGAAAAACGAAAACTAGAAAGGAGGAGAAAGAAAAGGACATGACAAAATTAGTTGGAGGTGATAGGGAGAGCGGCCAAGAACCTCGGCCGCCCCACCTACAAGCCCGGAAGCCCCCAAACGGCGGCAACGAGTCATGTGGCAAGGGGGAAGTTGTAATATAGAAAAAAAAAAAAAAAAACACACACACTCACACGAATACATCCTCAACCCTAACATTAGCGGGTCGAATCCCAATTTGGGATTATGGGAAGAGTATCTCCATTAATGTTTGCATAAACGAGGGGCGACGCGCTCATCGGTGCTGCTAGGAGAGTGGCGAACATAACCTTAGGTAACCTTAGGTAGGTAATGGCAGCACTTCAGAATATTGATCGGGTCACAACAAGGGGCTATGAAGAAGCAGGGGAGGTAGTTGCGGTGTGGTAGGGTGAGGCTGTGGTGGTGTACAGTGAATGGGTGAGTGGTGGTGAAGCAGAGTAATTGGTGGTGAGGCAGGGTAAGTGGTGGTGAGGTAGTGGTGGTGAGGCAGGGTGAGTGGTGGTGGTTAGGTAGGGTGAGTGGTAGTGCGGCAGGGTGAGTGGTGGTGTAGCAGGGTGAGTTATGGTGAGGCAGGGTGTGTGGTGGTGAAGCAGGGTGAGGTAGTTGTGATGTGGCAGGGTGAGGCTGTGGTGGTGTGTAGTGAATGGGTGAGTGGTGGTGAGACAGGGTGGTGAGGTATGGTGAGACAGGGTGGTGAGGCAGGGTGAGTTGTGGTGAGGCAGGGTGAGTGGTGGTGAGGCAGGGTGAGTGGTGGTGAGACAGGGTGAGTGGTGGTGAGGCAGGGTGTGTGGTGGTGGTGAGGCAGTGGTGGTGAGGCAGGGTGAGTTGTGGTGTAGCAGGGTGTGTGGTGGTGAGAAAGGGTGAGTGGATATGTAGCAGGGTGTGTGGTGGTGAGGCAGGGTGAGTGGTGGTGAGGCAGGGTGAGTAGAGGTGTGTCATAACATCCCTGTGTTATATATAATTAATTTTAATTAATTTTACAACAGTTAAAATATATCCATTGGCCTATAAATGATTCAACTTAGATTGTATTGGAAATATGCGCTATTATGCTCGTTTTAAATGTTAAGGTGTTAAATGGAAATATATAATACATTGGCATTCCATGACAGAAAAAGAAAAACTAGGACTGAAATGTTTTTTAACACTGCGAAATTTG
>JBAKBP010008621.1:0-89875 GCA_037953745.1 Lithodes maja | reverse complement strand
GTGCTTCCTGAAGAAGTCGGCACACCCCGTTCTGTCCAGCTGGCCTGGTCCTTGTAGTGGTCTCCCAGGTTCTGCATGCTTAGCCAGGAGCTCAAGTATCACCTGCTTGTGGAACTTCCGCAGGGACTTTTACTTCTTGGCTCCTGGAGTCCTCAGACGGTAGATGTTGTAGGCATTGAGGACCGACATATCTACCGTATGCAGGATAAACTTCTTGTACCACCTGCAAGATATTCGCAGGCAGTCGATGAAGCCCATCTTTTTTTTTTTTTTTTTTTTTTTTCTATATTCCAACTACTCCCTCTCGGGCATAGGCTGAGAGCCTGTATATTCCACCGCTCAACACGGTGAAGCCCGTGAGGTCTTGTTCCAGTCTGGGGAGTGAGACATGTGAAGCATCCATCATGGCTCGAAGCAGCTCCATCTCTGAAGCGGCCGGTTGCTTCGCTCAAGTGCTTCACCGTCTCACCCTCCAGACTCAGACCCTCACTCTCAGAATGCCACCTATTGAGCAGTGAACTCACTAGGCATTGTCCCCCTGTAACATATTTTGAATATGGGAATATTCATACAGTGTTATTTAATCAGGGAACAATGAGGGTATTTTTTTGGCATTTCGGTGGGCTTTGTGGTAATGCACTGATACTAGGTACAGCACAAATTCAATCCCAATAATATCTTCCCATTGACATATCGGGATTTGAACCCGGGTCCATTGGATTACCAATCCAGTGGCATGACCACTCCACCACACCTCCCCTAATGTCGGACTTGTCGATGAGGCGCATGTTGATGTTGTAGTCCAGTACAGCAGCTGGTTTCTGGATGGGGTTCTTGGTTCTTCAGTCCACCTTCCCTGTGGTGACCATCTCAGCCTTGTGGCATGTGGTGAGGAGGTTGACCTTCCGCTGGCCATGCCAGTGGATGGAGAGGATGGGGCCACTCTTCTTGTGGAAGATGTCCGTCTTCTTCGTCTTGGTTGGGTAGCCTGGCATGCCCTTCCTCTTGGCCTTGACTGTGCCGACAGTTCCGGTCTTGCGGTCATGGAGGTACTTGGTCAGGATAGGCAACGTGTAGTAGTTATCGGTGTAGAGGATGTGGTTCTTATGGAAGTGGCTCTCCATCATCTTCTTTACTACAGTGCCGCCAAAACCAATGTGGGGGTCAGTCTCAATTTCTCCACCCCTGCCGCTGTAGACCACAAAGTCCAGCACATACCCCGTCAAACAGTCGCAGAGGACGAAGAGCTTGATGCCGAAGCGGTGTCTCTTGGAAGGGATATACTGTCGGAAGTGCAGCCTACCACGGAACAGGACCAGAGACTCGTCGAGGCACATCTTCTGGAAAGGAATCAGGTAGGTGGTGAACCGATGACGTATCATGTCATACAGCTTCCTGATCTTCCATAGTGTGTCGGTAAGGTGGACATGCATGTTGTTGGTCAGGTGGAGATAGTTGAGGATGTCAAAGTACCTGTCCCTGGACATGTACTTGCCAAATGCTGGAGTCGTTATGAGGTCGCCAGTGATCCAGTAGTCGGCCAGAACGTGCTTCCTTATACTGTATGTGTCATCAGCATTGTGAGTGCCAAGAACACATATAGTTCTGCCACAGTGACAGCTCTCCATGCCACCATCTTGGCACTGGTCTTCCTCCCAAGAAAGTTGGCACAGATAGCATGGTGGTTATTTGTCTCTTCGACGAGGTATTCCATGACTTCATTGTCATAGAAGCCACAGAAAAGTTCACTGGGGGTAGCATCTGGGCCACAGGGATATGCTGGTGACACCCCGGAACCCATCTGTACCTCGTCAAAGGCAGGACAATCTGGCTCAAAATCAGCCCCATCTGTCCACACAAACAGGTCAGGATGCTCGAGCATGTGCAGCTGCAGCAGGCACACGCCCTGGACGCCCTGGCACACGCCCTTGGCCACGCGGATGCCCTGCACGCCCATGCCCACGCCCAGGGGCATCGGCAGGCTGACCACGCCCACGACCTCGCCCTCGAACTCGTCTTGTCGGGACTTCCTCCTCTTCCACATCCTCTTCGTCGTCCTCCTCCTCCTCCTTAGGCGACGTCAGGTCATCTGAGGCAATGTTGGGGTCGTCAGCATCCTCTTCAGGAGACAATTCGGGTGAAGAAGTGACCGGGCGTCGGCGGCGTGGGGCGCGGGAGGCTACGGGAGGTTCAGCAATGGGAGCCTCAGGCTCGGGAGTTGGGCTCCTTTTGCGGCGAGCCGAGGGCTTCTCCGCACCAAATAATGCTCTGCGGTGTGTTGAGGGCTGTGGCACACCACTAATACCACTTGTAGAGGCACTTTGGTCATCCTGAGGGAGAGATGAAGCCGAGGGCTGTGGGTGACCCACGCGGCGTCCCGGGTCAAGGCGTCGGGACAAAGGAATGCGGGTGGTTGCTAGACCAGGGTCGGCATCACTATCACTGTCTTCCGCTTCCCTAGCCTTTTCTGCTGCTGCCCTGCATGCTTTTTTAGCTGCACTTTTCACCAAAGATTGTTTATAAAAATATTTGCCCACTTTCAAGGGTGTACGGGCATGCAAAGGGGAAGGTCCTGGGCTAGGGCTAGGCCTAGGCTGATCTAGCAAAGATGGCGAGGGGGTAGGCCTAGGTTCTAGCACACTTGGAAGTTCAATAGCACCTTCCTGAAACACTTCCACATCAGGATCATCACTACTGTCTCCCCCCTCAAATAAATCCACATTGTCGCCGGCTCCAAAACCAACGAAATCGTCATCTTCGCTTGCACTTATAAATTGTTCTTTGTCCACCAAGCTTTCGCCATTGCTCACTTCAATGTCAAAAAGTTCTCGCTGTATAGCACTATCACTCAACAAACGTTTCACTTTCTTTCGTTGAGCTTTCTTCTCGGTTGCAACAGGCGTTGAAGTTGCGAGCGGGGTAACAGTGGGGCGCGCGGGAGGTTGCACAGAATCGGACGCGTCGGAATTCATTATTTCACTATAACTCGCTATGGCGGCCACGTTGGTACTGATAACGGTAATAGTTGAGGCTTGGTGGCGCTGCGATCGCCCCTGCAAAGTAAATTTTGGCCGACCCACTTTCAAAGCACGCTTTCAAGCACAGGGATTTTAAAAGGACACCCGGGTACCGGCCCATCTGCCGTGCCGTCCTTTTAAAAGGACACCCGGGCTGGAAGGGTTAAGGGTTGACTCTGACTACCGAGCAGGACTTCTCGTGCCGTAGTGGGATACTGGTCCACTTAAGGGGAGATCTCCACTTGAGGGATTTTTTTCTTGACCCCTTTCTCCCTCATGTTTAGCCCCATTGCTTTTGATATTATAAAAAGTTTTCCCCATTAGTTTAGCGATTTTAAGAACTTTCACCCCATATTAAGACCTTTCGTGCAATTCAGGTGTCGATTTTATCCTGGCGAGCGATAGCGAGCCTGTAATTTAAGAGGAACCGGCCTTCGGCCGGGACATTTTTCTACCGAAAAATGTACAAATTTATCTTGAAAGGGACTCAAGGGGGTGTAATTTTAAGCTTGATGGAGGTCTAGGGAACAAACTAAATACCTCCCCTTAACCCGGGCATAGCATAATCTCACCGGGGTTACTCCGTTCACAATACATACGTAAAAGACGATATGGGATTCAGATCAGGTTCACATATCTGCTAAGTATTGGAAGAAGTTTTTTGTCCTGACAGAAGCCTTTTTTGCCATGTCTCAGTACATAACAGGTTCCAACAAATTGTTGCTATGACAAACGAACATCGGTACGAGGTCACTTTCTTAGAAGTCCTCTCCAACCTGAACATGGATCCGGGCATCCCTAACAAATTAGTCCTACAGGATCTGTTTAGTCCTACAGGATCTGTTTAGTCCTACAGGATCTGTTTCTTCTTTGATTAAGATCAAAAGGATTACAAGAATGGAGTCCCTCGCCGTTTGGCTCATGAGTCTTTTTGATTCTCTGTCCTCACAACTCAGTGTCCTCAACTTAAATGCTTCTTCTGAAATCACTGTGTTGGGTGATTTTAATGTCCATAATGTTGAATGGCTCACTCATTCAGCCAGGACTGATGATGCTGGTCTTGAATGTGAACTATTTGCAGACTCATTTAATCTCACTCAACTAGTCAACCAACCCACCCGTGTACCAGATAATCCTAATCATAATTCCCACCTACTGGACTTATTTTTAACAACCAATTCAGAAAATTATGATGTTACAGTGAGGTCCCCGCTTGGATCTTCTGATCACTGTCTGATACAGGCCACCTGTCTATCACCTACCACACCTTCCTACTCTGAACCTGTTTTGGTGACTAAATGGCATTACGATAGGGCAGACTGGGAGGGTCTTCAGGGTTTCTTTATTGATATTCCCTGGACCTCTTTCTTTTCTAATGATGCACACTCCACCTTGAGCCACATACAAGATTTTGTAAAAAATGGAATGGAAACTTTTATTCCTCATCAAAAGTACAGTAAAAGATCTAATTCACCTAAATGGTTTGACCATAATTGTGCTAGAGTAACTGAACAAAAAGCAATAGCCTACAATGCATATACAAGATCAAAAACTCATGAAGACTTTAATTACTTTAGAAACATCAGAAATCATGCCAAAACTGTATTAAACCTAACTAAATCAAACTTTCTCCACAAGCAGGCAAATAAACTTCTAAATAATCCAAATGATAATACAATATTTTGGTCTACTCTTAACTCATTTAAATCCAACTTCACTACTGCTTCATCCATTCCACCATTAAAATCTCCGACTGGCAATCTTGTAAGTGACCCACGAGGTAAAGCTAACCTTCTTGCGGATATTTTCTCCACCAACTCAACCTTACATGAAATAAATCAAGATGTCCCTGTACTTAATTTTAATTCGCCTGAAATTCCCTCACTTAAGATCCACACCAGACATGTCAAAACTATTTTGCAGAATCTCTCAGTAGATAAGGCTCCTGGTCCAGATGAAATTCCTCCAATAGTACTTAAGAATTGCTCCTTGGTGCTCGCTCCTGTATTGGTAAAAAATTTCCGTCTGTGTACTCATACCTCATGCTTCCCAGTACCCTGGAAAGAAGCAAACATCCATCCAGTTCCTAAAAAAGATGCCTCTTCAGATCCATCAAACTACAGACCAATAGCTATAACTTCCACTCTTGGTAAAGTCTTTGAAATTATATTAAATAATCACATAATTAAGCATCTTGAGAATAATAAATTAATCAGTGATAGGCAATATGGTTTTAGACGATGTCGATCAACTGCAGACATGCTTTGCCTTCTTACGCATCAAATCAACCAAGCTACAGACCAACATGGTGAAACACATACAATAGCACTGGATATATCAAAGGCATTTGATAGAGTCTGGCATCAATCCTTATTGTCGAAGATGTCACACTACGGCCTTGCATCATTAGTTCCACTAATTTCTTCTTATCTTCATAACAGAAAAATATGTGTAATGGTAGATGGCCTTTATTCTCAATTTCACTCAATAAATGCTGGTGTTCCCCAGGGATCAGTTTTGGCCCCAATTCTGTTACTCATTCATATCAATGATCTCATATCTACCACTCATAATCCAATACAATCCTACGCAGATGACTCAACACTCCACAGTTCCTTCACATTTACCAATTCTTTCACCCAACCCGATCTTATAAATTCAAAAATAATCACTGCAATTTCTCTGAACCAGGACCTTTCTAGAATTGATGGATGGGGACAAAAGAATCTAGTTTCCTTTAATGCACAGAAAACCAAATACATTAAATTTTCTAGCCGACAGAATCTCACTGACTCCCATATATTTTTTAATGATGTAAATATTTGTTAGTAGTCTTGGCAAATCCAACGTCAAGGCTATTAACCTAATTGCAATGACGACTTGTCTATTTTGACTGCTATGTCGTCATTCCAACCGCGGTTAAAAAGAAAACGTCTAGAGTCTACTCCTTATCTTGCCTAGGAGACGTTGTACATTAACCAAAACTACCACCGAAGGTGAAAAAAGCATTAGAAGAGAAGAAAAAGGGGTTTACCTTAGTTACCGCTCAAGGCCCATCCCGTGTTCCGTCATGCGCCGATCCCTGTCGAACGTGCGCATGAGCGACCCTCTCTTGTTATCATTTTTTCACGCGCCTCCATTGATTGAGTCCGCTTTTGTTGTGCTCCTTCAATTCACCCTGTTTTAGGTTCGTTTCGGCTTTTCTGGCCTTCTTTTTGCTAGACAGATGTTACGTGATCTAGGACACACCTAAATGGGCTCCTCAGTGTGTTTAATGGAGACGCGTGTGGAAATAGCTACCGTAGGTACGGGGGCGCTTGGCGTTCCCCGTCTATATGTTTTCATTCTTTCTCTTTTCATATTCTTTTTTCCTGTTAGTCTGGGCATAGTTTAGCTTTTAGCTTCAATTAGCCTAGCTTGTTTATCATTCAGGAATTGCTATGCCCTTATGAGTTCTCATATTTTCATAGCCTAGGTGTACAGTTGGTTCACAACCTGAGATTTCGTGGTGGCGGTGCTGTTTGTAGAGTTTGTGTCAGCCGCATAACTAGCGTTATTCCCGAGTCCCCCCTTTCGAGCCTTCACTGTGTCTCAAGGGCCTGGGCGCTTAGTGGTTCGTGATACCCAGAGGTACCCCACGGGGGCCTCTCCCTCACTCCACAGGGTTTTTTCGCCCCTGACACATTCTCTACTCGCGGCTAGGCCACCCTTTTTCTCACCAGTTTCATTACTGGTTTTTTGTGTTTCCCTTCCTGTTTTCACCTCCATCCTTTCATCACTTTTGCCCAATCCTGGGGTACCCCACGGGGGCCCCTGTTGTGCCAAACCACCCAACCTGCCACTTCTCCTCATGGGCTTTGCTCTATCTCTGTGGGTTGGGTGGTTCCCAGGGTATGTGCCTCCTCTCCCCTGGTGTGCCTTCCTTGCCTCTCCCTTGACCGGTCGAGTCAGGATATTATCAAGGAAGACACTGCTCAGCTAGATGGTCACGGTCATCTTCGCTTGGAGTTCATAAGGAGTTGACGCTTGTTTGCCGGCCTTTTTTGGTTTTCCTAGACGCCCCTCTCGCTTGTTCGGCACCGGGCCCTCTTGGCCGTACCCGCAAATTTGCGGAGTGCTCGATTCGGCCCTCTGGGTCGTTTCGGCTCCCCGCAAATTTGCGGAGATCGCTGGGGGGTCGCGTGACGATGTGGGAGGTTTGTGTCGGTACGGATCTACCTCTATTGGCCCGCAAATTTGCGGTTATAGTTGGCTTTCACTGTTGACCCTTTTTTGTGTCATATTGTTGCCTGATACTATATTGGTGTATGCACTTTCCTGGTGTTATAGGCCCTGCATGTAAGATGTTGAGTGGTGGTTAACACTTTCTCCATCTTCGCAGGTTCTGCTGGTGCTCTTCCGCCTCGGCCGCCCTCCTCACCTACCTCTGTGCTCCCGGTTTAGGGTGAGTACAGATACCTGTTTGCATGTGTGTTCCTGTTTCCCCATGCTCCTTCCCTGGTTCTTCTTGGACATTCTCTCCACTTACACCTTCGTCGTGCTGATTCTGGTGTGTGTTCTTCTCGTGCTGGTCGGCTGCTTTGCTTTCGCCTTGGTTGTCGCTCCCCGTGCTTGGTGAGCCACATGTCCTGCTTGCGCCACTCGCTCTTTGTGTCCTCTACGGCCTACCTCCCTGCTCTGTGTGGCCCGTGTCTGGCCCTGGTGGTTGTGCTGCTCCATGGCCCTGGTTCCTCGGCGGCGGCTGTGGCCTCTGCTTCCCTTCCGTCGGTGTGGCCGATGGTCTCCCGCCACATTGGGCCTGTGGGCCGCCGTTCCCCGGCATTTGTTGCCGCCCGGTTCCGCGTCACCCTGGGTATCCCTGACCCGACTGCCGGCCGTTCACCACAGCCCGTAGCCTCGTAGGTGGAGCTCTCGTCTCACACACGAGGGGTCGGGGGTTCACTCCCAGACCGGGCGGTGCGAATTGGGCTTGTCTCCTTTCGTGTGTTAGCCTCAGTTCACCTAGCTGTAAATAGGTACCTGGAATTCGTGGACGACGTTGTGCCGTCCCATCTGGGGTTGGCACAAATGGTACAAGGCGAGCTGGGTATCATATGGTTCCCCTACGCTACTGGTCAACTTAAGCCTCCCCGCTCGCCTCGCTACTGCCCCTCGTCGTCCTCCTGCTCACCTTGACGTCGCCCGTCGCCCTCGTCTTGGTTCTCGCCCTGAGGCCGGGGTTGGCGGCTCTGCTCCTATGCGCCCTCCCCTGGCCTCTACGGATAGGGGCTCTCCTCCCTTCCGCCCGCTTTCCTTGCCCAGACGACTTCCTCTTACGTTGTCCTCTCCGCGCGCGGTTGTTCGTGCTGTCGCTGGCCCTCTGCTCCCTCCTGCACTGTCCAGGAGGGTCCGCCTGGGTGTCGTTGCTTCTCCTACTTCACCTGCTTCAGTGCCTCTTCTTCCTTCGCGGTCTCGTCCCACGGTGGGGGTCCCTCCCTCCTCCTCCTCGGTGTCGGGCCGCCCTGTTCTCTCAGCCCCGGGGGTCCTTGCTCTGTTTCCCCCCGCGGCTCCTTCTGGCCTCCTTTCACCCGGCCAGCCTTCCCCCTCCCGTCGTCCTGCTCCTCCTCCTTCTCTTCCTGCCCTTCACTTCCCGTCTCGCCTGGGGGGTACCCCTCCTCTTGCCTCGGTGAGGTTTCGGGGTCCCCTTTTTCTCGGGAGCTGTCGTGTCGCTGGAAGAGGGGGATGGTGCTGTTTCCCCCTCGGCCGTTCGTGTTTGGGGACGGGTCCCTCTATGGCGGCACGGCCGTCGTCGCTCGCCTTCCTTGGGCCGCGACGCTGCTGGTTCGTGTCGTGGGTCTCGCTCCCGCTCCCGCTTGTCCCTGCGGGCCGACCCTTCTGGGTGGGGGGGGGGGGGGGGTCGCCTCTCTCGGTTCGATTGTTGGCTTTGCAGGGCTGGGTTGTGTCACGCTTCGACGGGTGCTTGGCGTCGTTGGACGCCTCCCTCTTCTCGCGCTTCTTGGCGGTGCCTCACCCTCGGCGCCTCGCCCTTCCTACCCCTGCTCCGGTCCCGCTCCCTTCTGCAGGCCTACGCTCTGGTCAGACTTCAGCCGCGCTGCCCTCCTTCCGGCTGTTCAGTCCCTGGCTGTTTTGACGGGTCTGTCCTCCTGTGGGGTGGGTTTGTGCGACGCCGGTACGCCTGGCTTCGCCGTCATGCTCGGTCGCCCTCTCCCCTTGGAGGCCTGGTTTGCTGTGGCCTTCGCCTTCATACCGTTCCGTCGACGGCTCTCCTTCGGTCCCTCCCTTAGGTTACTAGCCTTGACGTTGGACTAGGTTCGTCCCTGCTTTTGCCTCCTCTTGTGTCTGTCGGCAGGTTGGCCGGCGCGTTCTGGTCCTGGATGGGCGCGCCCATTCTTGGACTTTGTTCTATTGCTACCCGTTCTTCTCTCACCCGGGTCAGGCCTCTGTCGCCACGGTTTTTCCCTTGCGACAGAGGGTGACGGACTTCTTGTCTTGTCTTTCGGTTCCCTCCAGCCGTCTGTCCCCGCCTGCGGCTTTTCGGGGCGTCTGCGCCAGGCGCTCTTCGCGAGGGTTTGGACCGCGTTCTGCGGGTCCACCTTCGGCTCGCGGTGTCTTTGGTTCCCGAGCTGCAGGCGGTTTTGTGCGCGGCAACTCGGCGCCGCCCGACAGTGCGGTCCTCGTTCTGCCGGCCGGCCCCCTTGGATATTCGTCAGGGTTTGTTGTACTCTGCGCTATATACGTCGGGGTTGTTTCAGCTGGTTGCTTGGGTATGCTCGCTTCTCTGTCGGCGGCCCCTGCTTCCGACACGCGACGACGCGCTGTGTCGTTGCGGTCCCTGCTTCCGTCTCGCCCCGTCGTGCTGTGTCGCAAGCGGGGTCTTCTCAGTCCCGTCCTTCTGCCGGTCCTCTTCGGGGTGCTGCTACGAGTGCTGCCGCCTTGCGCGGCCGCAGGACTGGGTCGTTGCAGGCCAGTGCGTCGATTCCGCCTCGCCCTTCTGTTCTTGCCCATTTCATCCCCGCTGTGTCGGGGCTGGCCGGTCTTCCACTTCCGGCCGCCCTTCGACGTGGTCTGCCCCGCGCCGGCCTGGGGTTGGGGGGGGGGGGGGGGTAGAGGTCGACGTGGCGCTCGTGCCCGCACGGCCCGTACCGAGGGTACCTCCGCGTCAACACAATGTGTAGTTCTCTGGGTCGGCCTCCTTGTTCTCCTTCTCGCCTGGCCGACCGGGTCGCTCCCCTCCTCTCGGGTGCTCCCTCGGGTTGTTTTTGCCCTTGCGCTCCTCGGTTGCCGCGAGGGACGTTGGGGGCGGCGGGTTGCGCGGTGGGGTCTCCCCTGGTGGTGGACGTCTCGACCCCCTTTCCGCTCTTGTCACCAACGCCGGTCCATCTCTTCGGAGGTGGCCCACGTGCTCACTTCCATGCCCGAGCTGGGTAGCGTCGAGGGGGTTGATCGCCGGTCGCCCGGTTTTCCTCTCCCGTGTCTTTCTGGTCCCGTCGACGAACTGCGTCGCGATGCGGCCGTTGGTGGTTCTGTCGGCCCTCAACGGGCGCGTCGTGCACACACGGTTTCGGATGCTGCCGGTGCCCCTGGTCCGCCTGGCCCTGTGCCCTCTGTCGTGGGTTGTATCGCTGGCCCTCCAGGATGCGTCTTGGCTCGTTCCTCTCCATCCTCTCTTCCGGCGATTCTTGGCCGTTCAGCCTTCCGATCGTGTGTTCCTGTTCGCCGGCCTTCCCTTCGGTCTCCACATCGCGCCGCGGATCTTCTCCGCACATGTGGGGCAGGCTCTGGGTCCTCTCCTCAGGAGCGGGCTCCCGCTCCTGTTTTCCTTGGCCGTCTGGTTGGTAGTTTCCGAAGCCCTCGGCCTGTGCGTTGGCGACGCCCTCACAGTCGTTCGCACCGTCGCACGGTTCGGGTTCCCCTTTTGGTGTTCCCAATTCACGCTTGACCCCGTCGCGTGTCGTGCCATGGGTCGGTCTCGCATGGGTTTTGTCCGGCGCTACGGTGACCCGGGGTCTGCCGCCCGCGGTGCACCTTCGGTGGAAGGTCTTCGCCGTGTTTGCACTCGGTCTCCCTCCTGGGGTGGCTCTGCGACTCGTTCGTGGGTTCGCTGCTTTGGGCCGCTCTGCCCCTTTCCTTAGGGAGCCTCCGGCTACTCCGCCTCCTCCTCATGGGCCCCGTGGTGTTTCCATTGCCCCTCTGGTTCGGCTCCTGCCGCTCCTGCGTCCCGTTCGCTGACGCTTCGGTCTCTGGGTTGCTCCGGGCTCGCTCTCTGCGGCTGTGCCCTGGTCCGCCCCCCCGCCGACGGTCTGGGTAGCCACAGATCCGTCGAGCGAGGTTGGGTGGGGTTCCCGATCGACCCTGGGCCGTCCACTTCCTGGCAGATGGGTGGGTCTCCCTCCACTTACCCGTCTATGCCCTCGGACTGTTGGTTCCTCTGTTCTTCCTGCGGGACCACGCGCTGGCCCTTCGGGGTCAGTCGGTGGCCTTTGGGTTAGACACTCAGACAGGCTGTCCCCTGTTTTCCTTCTGCGGGGGTTCCTCCAGGTCGTTGACTCTATTGGGGGTCTCGGTGGAGTTGTTCTTCCTCGCGGCCCGGCACCCCTTCTCCTTGCATGCCTCCTCCCTGCCCGGGCCTGCCACCCTGTGGGCGGCCGCCCTGTCGTGGGGGCAGGGCGTTCTTGTTGAATGGGCGTTGCTCCGGACTGTGTTCGTCGACCTCGCGGCTTCCTGCGGTGTTCCGGAGGTCGCCTTGTTCGCATCGGGGGTGCCGCGCCGGTTGCCTTTGGACCTCTCCCTCCGGCCTCGCGCTCCAGGGGGGGTCCGGCCGCTTTCATGGTGGCCTGGTACGGGTGGCGGTCGATATCCATCTTTCCGCCCCCAGACGCGCTGTTGCTGTGCCCAGTCCTCGCGAGGCTGCGGCTGTCCCACGGCTGCGTCGGGCTCCTCGCGCCTCCGTGGCCGGCACGGGCTTGGTCCGCCCGGTTGCCGCGGTGGTGCCCGAGTCCGGTCCCTCTCCCTGTCTCCGGCTTCCGCTTGGGCTCGGTTGGGGACCTGCGGGCCTCGTTGGCCTTCGCATCGTGCTTGTTCATGTGGCACGGTGGCTCCCGGTCCCGGGCCCTGCCTGACTTCCTGCAGCGTTCCTGGCCGTCTTCTCCTTGGGGGCCTTCCGGGTCCCGCTGGAGGTCTTTTCCTAGGTGGCTACAGGCCGCTCGCCTGCCTGTTGGCTCTCCTTCCCTCGTCCTACGCTCCTTGTTTCACCTCTTCCGTCCGCGTCACTTTCGAGTCGACGCTATACGTACCCACTTGTCTGCCGTCCGGGGGCTCTTTGGGTCCGTCGCTGGGCTGGTCGTTCTGCCTCAGGTGCTGGATTCCTTCCTGACGGCTGCCTTCCGGGATCGACCTCCTCCGCGCCAGGTCCCTCCGCAGTGGGATCTGGGGCGGGCTCTGGTCCTTCTGGCTTCGCCCCCGTCTACAAGGGCCGCTCCGCCGGTTCTGTTGCTCGGGCGTCCGCTCTTCCTTGTCACTCTGGCCACTGGGGTTCGGTTGTCTGCCCTAGCGGCATTGTCATGGCCCCGGGACTGCGTGCGATTCTCCCCGTCCTTGCATGGCGTCTCGTTCGCCTCCTCCCCTCCTTTTGTTGCCACACTTGGGAGGGCGGCCCCCGCTTTCCGGCCTTTCGCCGTCCAGGCTTTCCGGCTTGGGCGTCCTCGCCATGTGTTGTGCCCGGTGTCGGCCTTGCACTCCTCTGTTGCGTCTGTGGCGCCGCCTTCGGGTCCTGCTGTGTGGGTGTCTCCTCGGACAGGTGGGAGGCTCTCGCTGGTGCAGTTGGGCCGCCGCGTTAGTCGGACCGTTCGTGCCCGTCGCCCTGTTTGTAGGGGTTCTGCGCACGATGTCAGATCCTTTGCTGCCTCCTTCCAGTTCCTGCCACGTCGATTCTTCCCTGCCTTCGCCTCAGCGGTTTTTGTGGGTCTTCTATCAATTCCTTCATCTCCTCCTACCTCTCCGTGTCCAGTGTTCGACCCCCTCGGCTGGTGCTTGCTCTCGGGGGTCGTGTTTCCTGGTGCTCTGGCGAAGATCCCTGGTCTTCCCCCCTTGTCCCTCGTTCTTTTCCTTTGTTTTATGTGACAAAGGGGGGGGGGGGGGGGGGGAGTGTACGGGTTTGCAACACTGGATTACAAGTTTGGGATTATGTTATATGTATACAGTACATAAGTGTTTTTGCCACATTGAAAATTGTGTTTTGTTCTTGTGTTCAGTGTTTTTGTTGGTTTTTGAAGAAAAGGGTTTTGGGTACAGTACCTTTTTGGTTTCAGACAAGTCTATGTTTTTGCATTACTATGAATGACGGGCATGTGTTAAAACTGTTCTTTTTAGCTACTCCTCAGTTTTTCACTCTTTTATTAGACTCTCTTGTTTAAATTGTGTCTTTGTCATTCATACTTTTGTTTTATGCATTGGTTTTTGGTAGGTTGGGCTTGGATGTCCTCCTCCTATTTGTTATGCAGCCTTGACGTTGGATTTGCCAAGACTACTAACAAATTGGGAGGTTTGACGTACCTCCCAACCTACCAAATAGGAAAACCTACTATTTGGTAGTAGTCTTGGAAAATCCAACGTACATAATACCCTCCCTCACGCCGGACCCCTGCCCATCCGCGTTCTTCTGCTGACGTGAGATGTGATAACAAGAGAGGGTCGCTCATGCGCACGTTCGACAGGGATCGGCGCATGACGGAACACGGGATGGGCCTTGAGCGGTAACTAAGGTAAACCCCTTTTTCTTCTCTTCTAATGCTTTTTTCACCTTCGGTGGTAGTTTTGGTTAATGTACAACGTCTCCTAGAGCAAGATAAGGAGTAGACTCTAGACGTTTTCTTTTTAACCGCGGTTGGAATGACGACATAGCAGTCAAAATAGACAAGTCGTCATTGCAATTAGGTTAATAGCCTTGACGTTGGATTTTCCAAGACTACTACCAAATAGTAGGTTTTCCTATTTGGTAGGTTGGGAGGTACGTCAAACCTCCCAATTCCCACTTCCCCTAGTATTGACATTCTCGGTGTAACATTAACTACTAACTTGAGCTGGACACATTATGTTAGAAGCATTGCTAAGAATGCCTCTAAAAAACTGGGACTCCTGTACAGAGTTCGAGAATTCTTCACTGACGAGCAGTTGGCCGTGATATATAAAAGTCATGTGCGTTCTCAGATGGATTACTGTTCACCTCTGTGGGGTGGAAGTGGAGTGGTTGCATTGAGGCAGTTGGACAAAATTCAAAATAAAGCTATTAGATTAATCAATAACCCTGCAATCACACAGGACCTTCCTACATTATCCATACAAAGAAACGTTGCATCCCTTGCATTATTCTACAGATATTTTCACAGCAATTGTTCCGAGGAACTTGCTTCAATTGTGCTGCCTCTCCACATCTTTCCACGTAGAACTAGGGCAGCTGAGAGCGCCCATGAATTTACACTTTCTCCTCCACAATGCAGAACTTCTGCTTATCAGAATTCATTTATCCCCAGAGTTACTACTCTTTGGAATTCACTTCCCTCGAATTGCTTTCCACAAACTTACAATCTGCAAATGTTTAAATCCAGTTGTTACAAACATTTTATGAATGGAGGATGCCTTTAGGCACATGGACCTTTTTGTTTTATCTGTGTTTTTCCTTCCTCCGTTCATTGTCTCTTTAAAAAAAAAAATAAATAAAAAAAAAAAAATGAGGGTAGCACAATTAGAGATACCATGCCTCAAGTGAGCTTACTTATCTGGATTCATCGTCCTTAATCACCGGACAGGTTGACGTCCCAGAGGTAGAATCTTGGAGGTAAACGAGCGGTTACCGCTAATTATAGCGGAACACTCGTAACGAGTCTGAATTTGCCCTACTACTTACTAAACGCTCTAGGGTTGAACCGGCAATACAGTTTTCTCTGACGCGGTCTTATCCTCAGCCTACGGTAGGTATAATACCAAGGTTTCGGAAACCGATGTTTTTGGGGGTTAATAAAACCCGGGTTCGGGGGTTTTTGGTTTTCCTCCACGGAGGTTCACTTCAAGGCAATTGAGTTCCTAATTTCCCTTCATAGACCTTCAAGCTATTGGTGCCACAGTCTCACAGACATAAAATGGCATTTTCTAAGGTCCACTCTGAATGCAGCATCTTGCACTCAGACAAGAGGGTCAAAGAGGCTAGATGTGCTGGTAGATTAGTCCGCAAAGTTTTGTTGAACGGTCGGCTAAAACATGTATCGTCAGACGATCTGATCGACCAGGCAGCTTCAATGCCTGAGCAGTTCCAATCAGGTAGCTCAGGCAATCATTTTTTCGATGACTCTAAAGGAATTCGTGTTGACCTTAACCCATCGGATCCGGGAGGCCTCATATGAGGCAAAATGTGCGGCTAAAAATTGCTGCTAAATTCATCATAACTCGGCAACCAAGCATCGTAACGATGTCATCTCAAAGGCAGTCTACAGACAACAAAAAGTTCTACAATTTGCAAAAAAAATTACTGCTCTAGGTGGTCTCAATCAGTAGCTACTGAATTATGAATCTTGACTGTACGAAAATGGCCCAGGACACAGCGATCAGGATCATATGTGGCCCCCCGGATCCGATGGGTTAAATGCCTACTTGGATGAACCCTCGGGGTTGGTTCGCCGCTTATAACGTTATCCCGGCTGAACCGGGAAGTCGCTATCTTGTAAAATTATACGGTGTTGGCTCGCCAGGTTTCACTATATCCCGGCTTCCGGCTTTTAAACATTAGAATGAACAGAACTCTGACGGTTTTGAACCTCAGTTTCACTTTATCCCGGCGCTGGCCTTAACGTGGAATGAACGTACAGTCCATCCTCCAAATTTGCGAGATTATGGGCGACATACGACCTCGCAAATTTCAAACAACGTAGCTTATGGGAATAATTACTTATGGGCGGCACCCGCCGAATTTCCTTATTAGTTAGTACATTTATATCGGTTGTGGGACACATTTATACATACAGTCATTAAAGCATGGGTTGCTGGTGGAGAAGTGGAGCGTTGTTGAGAGCTGGAGCGGTGTGGAAAGTGTGGAGCAGTGGAGGCGGAGGAGGGAGGTGGAGGGGAGGCGGCGAGGGGTGTATCGTTCTCGCTACTGCTCACAATTTCAGCAATTTCTTTTATTTCTTTTTGTTTGTCAGCTTCCTTCCTTATCTTGTCATGGACGAATTTATAGTACTGTACTGTACAACAACTTGGCTTTGCTATAACTTCTTGATCAAGTGGCTGAACTTTGGAGGTTGTATTTGGTGGTAAAAATACAACTTCAACTCCTGGATCATCAAGATGGCGGGAAACCAAACGCTCTCCAAGATGCGCCTGGTTATTTCCCGCGAAATAACCGTGGCAACAACCTGAGGCTCGTCCCTTTTTTGATCCTCGTTTCCGCAGATAAAGTAACAGGTCGTTTAGTTTAAGTTTTCACACTTCACCCCCGCCCCGCCAGCTCATGTCTACCCAGTCTAACCCGGGTAGCGAAGCAGCCAACAAGGGGAATTAAACCTGGATAATTTCAGGTGCGGATGTCACGTTACAATCAGCCTTATGGCGCCTTTTCCTACCTTCACGGCCACAAACGAGCAGGGTGCTTGCCTACGGCTTTCAGGTTTCAGGCACTAAAATTGAGATAATCACAGTCATGAATGCCCGGGTCTATATCTCAGGCAAATTGACGAAATTGTCCCGGCCTGACCAGCCGGGTACTCTTGCGGTTTTATTTTCCCTCTCACTCTCGATCAACCGAGTCGATCCAGTGTCCCGGAGGGGCAACGGGTCCGATGGAATGGTGCTTTTGTATTTAGTTACTTTTACGAGTTATAGAAAAAGGGAGGGGGGGGGGGGGGGGGGGGTGTTTACTGGAACACCAAGACCCTCAACCAAGCCGGACAGGTGGAAACTGGGCTAGTAACGGGCACAAGCAAAATCAAAAACATTTATTTTTATTTTTGCTGAGGTTTTCAGGACTGAATGGACAGTCCAGGGAGATGATGTGTTGTCTATGGTACTGTATGTTAGAGACAGACACATATACTTCCGAGGATCTGCAGTGATCTTAAGTTCCTTAGCCAATGGCAAGGGATCAGGAATCTTAATTATTCCTATCTTATAATACATACCGCATAGGTTGGGATATGCATCTACTGTACTTTACTGGGTGGGACTTTGGTTTCCCGGGCGTTTCCGCACCCTCCTCAGCTCCCCGCCATGGAGTAGCTTCGGTCACCCAGGCTTTATTGTGGTCGGCAGGGAGGGTTCTGTGGGGGCGCTCGGTTATGGCCTTGGCCTTGCTCGGGGCCTTGGGGCTGTTCGGCCAGGCAGCTTGGGGAACAACAACAACAACAACAACAACTGTACTTTACTCGACTCTGGGACTGGGCAACAGTCGTAAGTTAGATATACAGAGACAACGTGGGATTTTTATCTTCAAAATGCACACGTTCTTATTTATTTTATGGTTATTCATAACCAATATGTTGGTGTTACGCAGACACATGCTTTTACTCACGGACTATAGGTCATGAGTTAGGATTACAAATTGTTGTAATATTGTCTTATTAAGCTTTAGTTTTGATTTCGAAGGTTTTAACACATTTCGGATCAATTGCTACATGGCCCTGCGGGATAATGTGCATGCAGGCCTTCTTTGAAGTACGCTACCTTCATCTCCTTTACCATTTGTCAATATTTTGTATACACAAAATGTCGATTAGATTACTATACTGGATGTGGTTTTCAACCAATGTTGGATTTGTTAGTGGTTTGGATATTGTTACGAATGTCCCCCTCCAGTCTTAGATATCAGGCAATATCGTCAATGATGGAGGGGCCACTAATTAATTATAGGTTTGATTCCCGGAGAGAAGTAATGAAAACCTAATATTTGGTAGTGGCCCCGGAATCATTGACGATGTAGGGCCCTCCCGTCCATCCCCTTCCCATTCGTTGATGTTTTGACTGAGTCTTAATATATCATTGAAGGCGGAATGACGCTCCAAAAAGTAGCATCTCACGGATGATATTCCGCACGGGAAAACATCCACAAGTTATGGGAAGCTTGGTTTATAGTATTTTAAAATGTAAAACTTGCAAACTAAACAAACCAAAATTGGGACAAGGACAATATAAAGTCAAATTAAATTATCAAAATCGCTATGTGGAAACAACGCTTACTAAAATGAAAATTATTAAATAAAAGAACACAATCCACCACATAGGGTGTACATTACTACATGAGCAAGTTAATCTGTTTCTAATATTTTATTTTGTTTTATTTTTTACGAAGTTTTTTCGTAGTGAGTACTGTACTCAATCATAAGACGATTCCGTAAGAGAATAAGCGTACCCTTACAATATGGTTCCTCTCTCTCTCTCTCTCTGCGGCGGGTGTTTCAAACAGCTAACGCAAGGGCTTGAAAGGGGGCCTTCAGTATAAAGGCAATATCGTCAATGATTCCGGGGCCACTACTAAATATTAGGTTTTCATTACTTCCCTCTGGGAATCAAACCTATAATATAGCTGAAATCAAACAAAATAGACACCACCGGTACTGAAGGGGTTAAGACAACGACTGTTTATCTTAGGAGTTACAAACTAATTTCCTACCAAACCTCACATGTATTGCTTTTTGGCTGGCGGTTAATCAGTACCAACATCATCATCAGCATCATCAGTATCTGTATTGTCTTGGTATTGTCTGTAAGTGAAAGAAATGTATTATTAAAAAGTGTCTGGATCTATTTATGCAAACATTAAAATGTTCATCATTAACATACTATACTCTCTTGTTCTTGAGGTTATGGGCAGTCAAAGTAATGGATAAATGCACAGAATTTCGGTGTGAGCATCCTAGGTTCGAATCCCTGGACTGCCACATGTATTTGTTGATTTCATTAATTGAGTTTAGGAGTAAAGTCGGTTGGTGGAGGGAACATAATAATTAATAAGGCATGGTGAGGGTTAAGATGTAAAACCCCTTGAAAAATTCAACGACTAAGGGAACTCTAGCATCCAGGGATTAACAAATGGTCGCTACACAGCAGCAAGATGTGGGGATGTGATGAATGAAATGGTGTGGTGATCCAATGGGAGGGTGACACTCAGCAGGGCGATGCAGTCAAGTGAAGAGGAGAGGAGAGGCGAGGACAAGGGAACCAAATGACCACTTGTGAGCTTCAGGCTATAAGGAAGTGGGAGTAAATAAACATCGATGGCTAGTAGAAATACAAAAATTATGGGAGTTTGTGTTAAATAATAGGTTTGGTGAATTTGATTTTGTGCATTACTACTATCACCAACACTGTATTTTAGCTGTTAATTCTTCTCAAAATGTTGATGTGTACTGCTTCAACTTCCTTATAGCCAATAATAATTTAAGGCTGTAAGGTTTGTTTGGGAGTGGTGGGAGGGTGAGGGGTACCATCAGAGGTGAATGGGAATGGTAGTGCACTTGTGGACGTATGTGTGGGGAGGAGGCTGTGGATAGCCAACACCTTCTTCCGACACAGAATGATCCACAGGTACACGTGGAAACGGATGTTGACGATGAAGGATAAGACAGTGGTGGAACGAAAGTCATTGATTGATTATGTATGTGTGGATGAACGAATGAAGAAATCTGTGATGGATGCTAGGGTGTATAGGGGTATTGGAGGGGGTCTGTCTGATCATTATGTAGTGGTAGCTAAGGTTAGTATACAAAAGAAGTGGGTGAGGAGAGCGGGAGGGAGGCGAGAGGAGGGTGGAATGGTGAGGAGGGTGGAGAGGTTGCAGGAGGAGGAAGTCAGGGAGGAGTACAGGAGAGCAGTGGAAAGACGACTAGGTGGGTTCGACCTGGAAGTTATGGAGGAAGTGGAGGAGATGAGCAAGGTGTTTAAGGATGAGATCTGTGCAGCATGTGAGGAGGTGTGTGGAGTGAGGAGAAGAGGGAGGGGAGTGAAAGGTACAGCATGGTGGACAGAAGAGGTAAGAATAGCTGTGGAAGAAAAGAAGAAAGCATATAGAGAGTGGTTGGGTAGTAGAGGGAATGAAGATTCCGAGAGACAGAAACGAGCGAGGTACGTGGAGAGTAAGAGGGTGGTGAAGAGAGTAGTGAAGGAAAGTAAGAGAAGAGTAGATGAGGAATTTGGAAGGAATCTGAGTGTAAAATGGAGGGAGAGTAAGAAACTGTTCTGGAAAGAAGTCAAGAAAGTTAGGGAAGGTAGCAAGGGAAACAGTAAGGGTGTGAAAGATAAGAATGGGAGAATGCTAGCAAGCAAGAGAGAGTCGAAAGATGGAGGGAGTACTTCAGTGAGTTGCTAAATGAAAGGAATGAAGAGCCAGCAAACATAGCTGGATATGGTATGGGAGGGAGAAGTAGTGGAGGAGGAGGTGGGGATCAGGAGGTCAGAAGTGTGGGAAGCCATGAAAAGAGTGAAGTTGGGGAAAGCACCAGGAACAGATGGAGTGTGTGGGGAAATGTTGAGGTATGGTGGTGAGATAGTGATAGAATGGGTATGGAAAATGTGCAAACTAGCATGGGAGAAGGGGAGTGCACCCGATGACTGGAAGACTGGCATAATAGTCCCCCTATATAAGGGCAAAGGGGAAAGAGGAGTGTGTGGTAACCACCGAGGAATATGTCTTCTAAGCGTAGTAGGGAAGGTATACAGTAGGGTAGTGAGAGTGAGAACGGAGAAATGGATAGGCGACGAGCAGGGAGGTTTTAGGAAGGGAAGAGGATGTGTAGATCAGATTTTTACCCTGAATTGTGTTGTGGAGAAGTATCTGGAGAAGAAACAAAAGGTGTATGTTGCCTTTATGGACTTGGAGAAGGCCTATGACAGAATGGATAGAGAAGGTTTGTGGAAAGTACTTAGAATATACGGAGTAGAGGGCAAGTTGCTGAAAGCAGTGAAGAGCATGTATGAGGGTGCAAAGGCGGCAGTACGTGTGGAGAGTGAGCAGAGCGAGTTCTTTGACCTGAATGTTGGTTTGAAACAGGGGTGTGTGATGTCCCCGTGGTTGTTTACTGTATATATGGATGGAGTTATGAAAGAAATACTATCAAGAGCAGTGGATGTTGGTGTATCGCTGAAAAGGGAGGGAATTGAGTGGAAGCTACCTATACTGCTGTTTGCGGATGATACAGTTCTGATGAGTGATAATGAATGGGAGTTGCAGGGTCTGGTAAATGAGTTTGGAACAGTGTGCGAAAAACGGAATTTGAAGGTAAATACGGGGAAGAGCAAGGTTATGGTCTTCGAAAGGGGTGAAGTCACATAGTGTGAGGTGAAGCTGAACGGTCAGGCTATGGAGATCGTCAACTCTTTTAAGTATCTGGGCAGTGTGTTGAGTAAAGATGGGACTATGGATGAAGAGGTGCGGGAGAGGGTACAACAGGGGAAGAGGGTTGTAGGAACGCTAAAAGCAGTACCGGTAACAAGAAATAGGGTGGTCAGTATGGAAGTGAAGAAGTCCTTGCATGACAGTGTGGTAATCCCGACACTGACTTACGGAAGCGAAGCATGGACGTTGGTTGAGAGACTCAGACCAAGAGTGAGAGCAGTGGAAATGAATTACTTAAGGAAGGAGTGCGTGCGGAGTTACATGGAGGGATAGACAGACTAATGAGGAAGTAAGAAGGAGGTGTGGTGTGGTGTGGAGGTAGATGTGCTGGAAAGTGTGAAAAGGAACAACTTGAGATGGTTCGGCCATATGGAACGTATGGAAAGCGAGAGAATGACTAAGAGGGTGTACGAGAGCGAGGTGGAGGGACAGAGGGGGAGAGGTAGACCGAATATGAGGTGGAAGGATGGAGTGAGGAACTACATGAACGAAGGCGGTGCTGGTTGGGGGGAGGGGCGTCGACTGACTGGGGACAGAGGTGCATGGGGGCGGTTCGTTCGTGGCCACCCCTTCGGGGATCACGGCGTCAGGCAATAGATAGATAGATAGATAGAAGGTTTGTTTGTTGGGAGAGGGGGTAGGGCGCCAGTTGGACTAGATATAGTCCGTCAGGCGCCTGGCCCGGGGAGCCGGTGTATATGAAGGGTCATGCCTGGATGTGAGATGGACGGGCATTGTGGTTTGCTCCGCTGTGTGTCTTGCCTGCTGAGATCGGAACCTCTCCGGGAGGTCTGGGGCCAGGGGGGTGCTGGAGGCTATTAGTGATTCTTGGTCTCTGGATCTTCTCCTGGGTGACCTAGATGTGTGTGAATTTATATTTTGTCTTTTATGTTGTGTTGTGTTGTCCCTGTTTGGGCTCTGTTTAGAGTCGGCCACCCCCAGCTATGGGATATGTGTCTGAGTATGTACATACTGTACATACAACATACAAGGTTTGCTTGTTAATCTAACCTCCTAAATGACTATAATAGTATAAATAAATTTAGCTCTGCCCAGTTATCTCGGTTGGCAGGTGTACATAAAAGATTTTATCATTATCATCCCTTCTACTTTTCCTAGTCTTGTCTGTAAACACACGGAACATAATACAGTATAATCTTTGAAGAAAATTATGTAGACCAAAGATTTGATTATCATCTCTTCTTCCTAGTACAGTATTGTTTGTAAATATATGAAATCTAACATAATATAATATATATATTGTAACATGTGTGCAGGTGTGAACCCCATTCCTACATTGCTGGCACTTTCGATGGGAGAGGCAGAGAGGGTAAACCACAACTGTAACTCAGAAGTGATGTGGCAGTCCCTGGCTCCAGCACAACTTTGCTAACTCTTGTTAGCTGAAGTGCAGTTCACAGAACCTTCTGCAGGGCCACATAAGGCATAGTCTTATTTCCACCTTGGCTATTTCAAAGATTTTATAGCAGAT
Source organism: Lithodes maja (assembly GCA_037953745.1). Lineage (NCBI taxonomy): Eukaryota > Metazoa > Arthropoda > Malacostraca > Decapoda > Lithodidae > Lithodes > Lithodes maja. The sequence goes on along the minus strand of JBAKBP010008621.1, from coordinate 66,993 downwards.
ATGGTGTTACTATGATACCTTGAAATTTATATTATGCAGACTTAGTATTAACATATTTTTCCAGCTTACGGTATGTAACAAGAAATCAGAAGCCAAGGGAATAAATTATCTACGGTACCAGGTGAAAATAGACTACAGTATGCTTTTATTGTATCTACAATATTTGGATACCATCCTTTGTTTTAAACTATTACCAGTGTACAGTAACATACTGGAAACTGTTTAGGATTTCCACAATCTAAAAGCTGCACTGGATACACAGGGAAGCACTATCTACAAGTCAGTGGAGTTTTCATTTTCTTATGTTTATTTGAATAAATTATTGACTGCCAGTTTTAATACAATTCCAACGATATAACGGAATGCAGTCTTTGCATGGTTAATTACCAGGCAGTAAACTACCTCTGAAGTTAACCATTTACCTTAACAGATAACTAATAAGTACAGTAAATTCAAATGTGTAACTCACTCATCCTCATCATCATCCTGTGACTGCAAGGCTCCTTCTTGGGCATCATCAGACATAAGAAGACATACATGTAATTGGTAGGGGTCCTCCCCCTGGTTGCATAGTTCTTGTGCATATCTAAAGGAACATATACAAACATGATATAAATGCTTTACTCCATTATATATTTTATGATAATTCATAAATGCTATACTCCACCATACAGTATATTATACATTTATTCATGTAGAGTAATGATTTTAAACTGTATGACAGAAGTACAATACAGTTGTTGTTGTTCCCTAAGCTGCCTGGCCGAACAGCCCCGAGTCCCTGAGAAAGGCCATGGCCACGATCGGGCTTTCCCACAGAGCTCTCATTGAGTGTAGATTGGGTTGTTGGCGTAAGTGGTTGTGTGAAATGCAGTCTTCTATGATGTGTTTAATGGTATGGGGTGCTGTGTTACATCCCGGGCAGGCGTCGACAACGGAGTCATCCAGTCTCTTCTGATAGCTCAGGAGAGCTGGATGGTGTCCGCATCTCAGCCTGGCCAGGTGGACTCTGTCCTCGCGAGGAAGGGAGGATTCGGAAGGATGGATTTCGGGAGGTCGTGCATGCAGCTGCGTGTTGTCTGTGAGTGAGTGGATGGATCGGTGAGAGATATGAGTATGGATGTGCTTCTGGAAGTTGGTTCGGGGTGGGCAGGGAGGGAGAGAGGACAATAATTGTGTGTGATACCGTGTGCTGGGTGTTGTTTTGATATTTCTTGGTGTCTGTATTTACCTATTTGTTTTACCTATTTGTAGTTTACAGGAATTGAGCAGCGCTCGTGTTGCCCTGTCTTAGTTACTTTACAATCAATCCATTTTACTTAGACAAGTATCGTAATGGATATTCCCAGTTCCCAGTATTTTGGACTAACATATCATAACTTATGTTGCCCTATTTCCATATTTACTTTTATCCAACCTAGATTTGAACATGTTAATGTTCCTCGCTCTCACCACCTCCTCCTCCAAGTTGTTCCAAGTCTCTATACTCCTATATGGGAAGCTGAATTTCTTTGTGTCCTTACGACATCTGCCCTTCCTCAGCTTAAACTCGTGCCCTCTTGTCCTTCCATTATCCCTCACGAATAGATCTTCCCTATCTACTCGTTCCAAACTTTTTACTCCCTTGAACATCGTTATTAAGTCGCCTCGTTCCCTTCTCTCTTTCAAGGTAGGCAGTTGTAGTGTCTTAAGTCTTTCCTCATATGTCAACTCCTTCAATCTTGGGATCATCTTCGTTGCTATCCTTTGGACTTTCTCTAATTTGTTTATATGTTTTTTCAAATGTGGTGACCATATCACTGCTGCATATTCTAATCTTGGTCTTATCATAGTCATTATCAATTTTCTTAACATTTCTTCATCCAAATAGTTAAATGCCACTCTCATATTGGTTATTATTCCATATGCTTCTCCGGGGATAGATCATCTTGTATTATCACTCCAAGGTCCTTCTCATGCCGTGTTTTGCCGATTATTTCAATTCCTAATTTATACTCCCAGCTTGGCCTTATCTTACTTGTTCCCACTTCCAAAACATGACACTTTTCTGCATTGAAACTCATTTTCCAGGTTTGGCTCCATCTGTGCAACTCATCTAGGTCCTTTTGAAGATCCTGGCAACTTTCTACACAGGTGACCTTCTTCATGATCTTAGCGTCATCCGCAAACATATTCATATGACTATTCAAGTTTTCTGGCATGTCGTTTACATAAAGTAGGAACATTATCGGACCCAACACTGATCCCTGTGGTACTCCGCTCGTCACACTCCTCCACTGTGAATATTCGTCTCGTATCGTGGTCCTCATTTCTCTTCCTATTAAAAAGTTTTCCATCCATTTTAACATCCTACCATGTACACCTCCAACAACCTGCAATTTCCACAATAACCTTTTGTGAGGCACCCTGTCAAAGGCCTTTTTCAGGTCCAGGTAAACACAGTCAACCCATCCCTCTCTCTCCTGTGTAACATCTACAACTCTGCTATAAAAGCTTAATAAATTAGATACACAAGATCTCCCTTCCCTGAATCCAAACTGTTTCTCGCTAAGCACCCCCTGTCCCTCAATAAAGTGTGTCCACTTTTTCCTTATAATTTTCTCACAAATTTTACAAACAATGCTAGTGAGGGACACCGGTCTGTAGTTAAGCGGATTTTCTCTGTCTCCTCCTTTGTAAATTGGTACTATGTTAGCTCTCTTCCATTCCAATGGCAGGTCTCCCTCATTCAGTGAAGATTTGATGATTTCATAGATTGGTTCCACTAACTCTTCCGCACATTCTTTGAGGATCCATCCAGCCACTCCATCTGGTCCCATTGATTTCCTCACGTCCAAATCCTGCATCAATTTCAGCACTTCACTTTTTGTCACTTTCATTTCAGGCATCTGTGGTGTTCTCATTTCTCTATCAGGTTCTATAAACTCCTCCTCTTTTACAAACACTGACTGAAGCTTTTCATTCATAACTTCACACAATTCTTTATCTTTCTCATAGCTGTTTGTTCCAACTCTTAGTCTGACAATACCTTCTTTTGTTTTTATTCTTCCATTTACAAATCTATAAAATAGTTTTGGCTCATTTTTGCACTTCTCTACAATATTCCTTTCATATTTATATTGTTCCTCGCGTCGTATCTTTACGTATTAATTTCTTTTCTCCTTGTACTTATTCCAGTTATTTTCACTATGTCTCTTCCGTGCTATATTCCAGGCTCGGTTTCTTCTATCCTGTGCCTTACTACATCTTATATTGCACCATTCTTTTTCCTTCTTTACCCCTGATTGGAACCTTGGGACATATTTATGTATCCCTTTTTCATATACTTTCAGGAAAAGTCTATATTTGTCTTGAACCATTTCCAGGCTTTCTAGTTCCTTCCAATTTATACTTTGGAAATAATGTTTCAATGATTTAAAATCAGTTTTAGCATAATTGTATCTATTTATTTTATGTCCTTCATTTCTCTCCTCATTTTTTCCCAAATCCATCTCCATTTCTAATATCTTGTGATCACTTTTTCCCAAGGGACAACGATAATTTATCTTTCTAACATCATATGGATCACTGGTGAAGACTAGGTCTAGCCTGGATGGTTCATCCATCCCTCTGATTCGTGTGTTTTCTCTAACATGTTGTGTTAACATGTTTTCTGTTACTAGATTGGGTGTGTTGCCATGTAGTTTAGTGGGTGGTCTTGGTTCGTGGAGGCTGCTGCCAGGAATTGAGTGCCTCTCATGTCCAGATGGTCTTTGACTTTGAGGATTTTGGTTTCTTGATGTAGGTGATCTGTGGGTAGCTGTAGGGGCTGTGCAGGGCTTTGTTTTGAATAGTCTGAAAGGTCTTATGATGTGTTTCAGCTAGGTTAGAAGCCCAGGCTGGGCTTGCGTATTCCATCACTGATCTTATGTATTGTTTATATACTGTGGTGGTAGTTTCTTTGTTGTGTCCAAATTTTGTGTGAGCAAGTGACCTGAGGGCGTTAAGTCTGGGTGTCAGTTTCTTTTTAATGTTTGTGGTGTGCTGTTTGAATGTCATATGAGTATCATATGTTACTCCTAGGATTTTGGGTGTGTGTGTATGTGTTAGGGGTGTGTTGTTTATGGTGAGTTGAGGGATGTATTCGTGTTCTCCTGTCCAACTTGTGAGCAGGGTTGCGGTGGATTTGGCTGGGGCTAGATTAAGTCTGTTTGTAGTGCACCAGCCATGTAGTGTGTTGAGATAGGGTTGAAGGAGATCTGTTGCTCTTTTTGGGTCATGGTGTGTGCATGTGAATGTTATGTCCTCTGCATAGGAGGCTAAGCTTATTTGGGGCGTATTGGGTGTAGTTATATCGTGCATGTACAGATTGAAGAGTGCGGGCGATAGGACGGATCCTTGTGGGACTCCGTTTGGAAAGTTTCTGATTTTAGATGACTGACCGGCAAAAGATACGTGTGCACATCTGCCTGCTAGGAAGTTGGCCAGCCACCTTTTTGTGTTGTTGTGCATATTTGTGTTGTAGATTTTGTTTGTTAGGTTGTGGCGGGGGATGGCATCGAAGGCTTTACTAATGTCGAGTGTGGCTAATAGTGATCTGTGTGGTGGTCTAGCGGAGTTGATGCCGTCAAAAGCTCTTTGTGTAAGGTCTGTGAGAAGAGTGTTTGTGGAGTGCAGTGGCCTAAAGCCATGTTGTGTTGGAGCTAGGGGTAGGTCAGGTGTAATTACAGTCGACCCTCGCAAATTCGGACTAAAAGAGACTGGGCCTTGTCCGAATTCAGGAAAAGTCCGGATTCAGAAAATAGTGTACCTGGGTATTTTTGGGCATAGAACGCCAGTAAAATCCAGTCTCATCGGCGTTATATACTTGAGAGAGGGTTAGGTTCTCTTCCTCCACAAACATTCACGCCACTAGACCTCTCCTGAAGAAACCACTTCAGTACAGCTGCATCTAGCTGGGAATGATCAGCTGTGGTCATATTTTTCCTTGGTCTTGCTTTGCCAGTTTTAGATTTATTGCCTTCGACACAAAATTTAGCAGCATAGTTCTTTAACTTGTCCTTGGTCTTACGTATATCGGAGACGTATATTTGACCTACCGGACAAAATTTTAAGTATTCGGACAAGTATGCGTTACGGTACGCACTACCGGACGATCGGACCGGACTCCGGATTGTGTCCGGATTGTTGAAAGTCCGGATTGGTGAAGTCCGGATTTGCGAGGGTCGACTGTAGTTGTAATACTAGGCGTTCCATGATTTTGGAGGGGGAGCAAAGAAGTGTGATGGGGCGGTGCGAGGAGGGTAGCGTGGGGTCTTTGTTGGGTTTGGGGAATGTGATGATGATACCATGCTTCCAAATGTCTGGTATTGTGTTGTGTGAATAGCTGTAGTTTGATATGCTAGTGAGTGCTTGTATGCCTTGTGGTCCCAGGTGTCCGAGGTGTATGTTGCTTATGTTGTCTAGGCCACAGGCGGGTGAGTGCTTGAGATTGTTGATGATATGCTTTGTTTGGTGATTGGTGAAGGGTGTATAGTTAGGGTCTGTGGGGAATTGTCTCTTACGTCGGATGACACGTCGGTCGTCTTTGTGAGGTTTTAGGTGGCTGACATGTGAAAAGTGATTGATGAGAGTGTTTGCTTGTTGTTTACATGATGGAGTAGAGTCTGTTGTTGTGATTGCAGCATGTGATTGTGTTGTGTTGCTGTTGGAAAGTGTGATGCTGTTTAGTGTTTTGTAGAGTTTTTTGGGGTTTGTTTTGTGATCAAGTGTTTGTAGGAAGTTATTCCAATTTAGTTTTTGTTGTTCTTGTATTTTGTTGTTAGTTTGGGTGTTGAGTGCTTGAATTTGTTGTGTGATGTCTTGTGTGTGGGGTGCTGGGGAGTGTTTCAGTATGTCGCGTTGTCTGATGAGGTTTTGAATTTCTGGTGTGAAGTTGGGGTTGTGTCTTTTCCTGTTACCTCTTGGAATGTGTTTCTTGTCAGCGTTTTGGAGTTTTATTGAGTATGTGTACAGCATTGTTGATGTTAGTGATGGGTGTACTGTTTAGAGTTGTGAAGTGTTGTTCTGTCTCATTTGTGAATGCTTCCCAGTTAGCTCTTTTATAATTGGTGTATGTGTGTTTGTGGCTAGCTGGGGTGAGTCTGGTTTTGGTGGTGATAATGATCGGGAGGTGGTCAGAGCCTAAGGTTCTGACCACCCTCCAGGATGTTGTGGGGGCGAGTTCTGGGGAGCAAAAGGTGATGTCTGGAGATGATGGGTTATAGAGGGCTTGGTGAGGAATATGGGTATGTTGATGGATGTCGTTAAGGATGATGAGGTTATCGGTTTGGTTTTGTAGTACCAGCCCTCTGTCTGTGTCGGGGTTGTCGACAAACCAGGCCGACGTCTTGGCGTTGAAGTCACCACCCAGGATGATGTGTGGGGTGTGTGGGGTGTTTGTGATGTGTTGTAAGTGTGATCTGTATTCATTTGGTACTGTAGGGGATGTTTGGGGAGGGATGTATGTGTTTATGATGGTTATGTTGGAGTTGTTGCCAGTGCGTATTTTAATTGACTGTATATCTGTTGTGTTATCATTTGGGGGGAGGAGGGATTTGGTTTGTACACTGGTTACTATTGTTACGGCTGGATCGGCAATACATATTCGGGATTCTTGATCGTAGGACAGAAATGGCTTATGTGACGACACGCTCGATTCCAGTCCCAAATACTATATGCTCCAGACAACAAAAGCACCAACGCCCTACAGAGTTATCGTCTATGGTAACGAGGTACCTTAACTCGGCGAAAGTGTACAACAGGGGTAGGCTATGAGGCTAAACTCCCTCAGACATTTATAGGTTACGTTATTACTAAAGAAATGCAATACTCAAGAAACTACGTTAATATTAAGCCTCTAATAATGTAGAATAGAAGCAGGCTAAAGGTATGACAGTGAAATGCTAAATGACAAATGTACACGCCTACTTGAAAGCGCGTGCACTAGAATAACTGTCCCCTACTAACATGCACTAGCATGTAGCATACAAGATGTTCATGATCCAGTAGATACCTAATAATACACATGGAAGGAACATAAATAGTAGTCACTTATTATAAGAATGAATCTATACTTGGAATAACTAAAAGGTTGCAGGCAACAGTACTGCGCCGGTAGCCTACTACCGCATAGGCTACTTCGCTTCTCTCACTCTGTCTCCCCTCTGAGTCCGTATGCGCCCTACGCAATAGAACTCCGGACACAGCAGCAAAACGACAGTGCAGTTAATTGATACATGAAAGTATTAATAGTGTTGTCTTGTGTGTGAGTAATGTGTATTGTAAAGTGTTACATACATATACTTAAAGAGAGCTGCAATGCATAGTAAAATAAAGATATATCCCACTCATCATCCCCATGTGTTCTAGCTAGCAGGCCAAGTCACAGGAACAACGAGTCCCAGCACCGAAAGCGAGAACCCAGGAAAAGACTGTAGAGAACACAAGGACAGATAAATTACGTTACTCTACTATACCGGCATTACGAGCGAGCTGTAGTCTCTGGTACTACACTCGCTCCTGGCTCGGTATGCAAATCAAGGCTAAGTCCTCGCCCCTCTACAGACAACTCCTGGGCATGGTCGGGCTCTTACACATGGCACCAGTCTAGTCACAAATTGGATGATGAGCGGGGCATATAACTCGTGAACATGTAGAACGTTCACCAACTATCCTCATCAAGAAGATCGCTGTTCACATTAACCCCTTAAATCTAATACATGTAAATATATGCTTGTCCTAAGAGTAATACGAGAGGTGAGTGCTGAAACTCCTTTAGGACCTCAAGGGAAGGTTATGCATTTAAATAGAGAGAAGAATGAAATGAGAGTAATGTCGTCAGAGAGAAAGAGTGCAACCGTGAGAAATTGGGAGAGAGAGCGAGGGATGTTAGAATCTCAAAGGTTCTAGGCAACCTGATCATGGAACGCACAGCGAGCCTCCAGGCAATGTGCTGTACGACAACATGGGCAGCCCAGGCAGCATAGGCAGGCGGCAATGGACTACCAACCCTGTCGCGCCTAGCTATAAGCGCAAGGCTGCCAACCAGTCCATACGTCTGGCAACCACCCCCCCGGCAGCGTGGCGCGTTGCTACCCTCTCGCTCTGAAGCCCAACTCACTCTCTCTCTCTGAACTCCCATTGTCTTATCTATCAACTTCTCTATTGATACTACATATTAAATGGAAGGTCTCGACATGGCTTAAAACAAAACCCACCACTGGTTAGCACATGACGAGACCTTTGCAGAGATACAAAGAACATAGTTATAAGTTGTCACACTCAATATACATAGCTGCTGACGGTAGCCAGCACGGTACAGTGGTACGGGCGGTACAGTGGAGTACCAAGGAGTACAATCAGGTTGCGTTGCCACGCACTGGGTGCGTCACAGCCCCCCCAAGATTTTAGATAATCGACCTTAGAAGCATTATCAAAATCTGACAGGCAACCAACCGACCTGCTACCCTTAGCTGCCACTAATTGCAAAAGGTGCACAACAACTGAAGTGTGAATTATACATAAAACACAATATCGCATGCATCATGCTACAACAATAAAGACTTACAAAACTAAAAAAAAAAATTCTCGTTTATTTTATTGTTTTATAATCTTTTTGGACGGCGTTATGATAGCCTAATTTTACTCCTGCTCAACCCACACACCGTGCACGACTATCCTGGATCATCAACCCTTGATAGACAATCTGCTATCACGTTCTCACTCCCGGCAATATGCTGAATGTTGAGATTATACTCTTGGAGCATTAGGGACCACCTGGTCAACCGCATATTCCGATTGTGAAACTGATTTAGGAATTTCAAGGGATGATGGTCCGTATAAATCGTCACTACCGGGCCGTAGGCTGGAACATAAACTTCGAAATGTTTGAGCGACAAAACGATAGCAAGAAGCTCCTTCTCTATAGTCGAGTAATTCCTTTGTGCCGAATTAAACTTGCGAGAAAAGAAGCTCACTGGGTGTTCCAAGCCCTCGGAATCAGTCTGCAGTAACACTGCCCCGGCACCCACACCGCTGGCATCAGTCGCCAGCTGAAAACTCCTGGAGAAGTCTGGGGCTCTCAAAATCGGATGTGTACACAGCAGGTGCTTGACTAGGTCGAAAGCCCTCTGACACTCCGCAGCCCAACAGAACTTCACTGACTTCGACAGTAGATCAGTTAACGGTGCAAAGACAGTAGAGTATCCCCGGATGAAGCGCCTATAATAGCCTATCATACCTAGGAACCGCATGACCTGGCGCTTAGTGGTGGGCCTGGGAAACATATTGATAGCCTGTATCTTGCTCAGGGGGGGGCACACCCGGCCTAACCCGACCACGAAGCCAAGATACTGCACAGTAGCCTTTACAAACTCGCACTTCCTCAGGTTCACCACCAGCCCAGCATCGTGCAACTTCCCAAACAGGGTCTCTAAGTGCCTTAGGTGATTTTCAAAATCGTCATCATACACTATCACGTCATCAAGGTAGACCGTGCAGTTAGGGATTTCGTCACAAATATCGTTCATCAGGTTCTGAAACGTGGCAGGTGCGTTCTTAAGCCCATAAGGCATTACGTTACATTGGTAGGTCTTGCCATCTACCACAAAACCACAAACTTGCTTAGCTCGGTCCGACAGGGGTACTTGCCAGTAGCCTTTTACAAGATCAATTTTAGTAAGGTACTTTGCATTCCCTATCTTGTCCACGCTGTCGTCAACTCAAGGCAAAGGGTAAGGGTTGGTAGTGGTCAAGCCATTTAGCCTACGAAAATCTATGCAGAACCGCACCTTGCCGTCAGGTTTTGGCTGCAACGTGACGGGTGATGTCCACTTCACATAACCTTCAGTGATCATCCCTCTCTCAACCATGTACTTTAACTCCTCCCGTAAAGCTGGCAACTTTACCGGGGGCACACGGTAGGGCACTGACTTGAAGGGCACATTATCACCGACGTCCACGTCGTGCGTTACCTGAGTAGTGAGACCTGGGTGTTCGGCGAAAACAGAGGGGTATGACCTGAACAGGCCTAGGACAGCAGCACCCTGGTGCTCAGGCAGGTGACTTACAGCTTGCCTAGCCTCTTGTTCAGTATTCCCCGCCCACTGCTCCGCGGAAATGACACAGTTCCAGCTATCCTCCTCAGCAGCATGACTGTCCCCACCTCCTTCTCCACCCTGGCCGCTGCAGGCCAGCACAGGGACAGTGAGAGGCTCTGAGGGGCGTCTCACATACTCTTTCATGAGGTTAACATGACATAACTGATGTTTTTTTCTACGGTCAGGTGTTGCAACGAGATAATCAAGGTCGGACAGTTTCTTAGCCACCACATACGGCCCAATAAACTTGGCAGAAAGGGGGTGTCCAGGCAAAGGTAAAAGCAACATTACCTCCTGACCCACCGAAAACTCCCGAAGCTTCACCTTGGCGTCATACTGGTGCTTCATGACCGCCTGTGCATTAACCAAGTTATTACCTGCCGCTGCCATGCAACCTATAAGTCTCTCCCGGCTCTCAAGGATATATTTAAGTACAGACCCCGGCTTCTCTTCGCCCTCCCAGATCTCTTTCACCATACTTAAAGGTCCTCTCACATTATGGCCAAAGACTAGTTGATTTGGACTGAACCCCAGGCTCTCTCCTGGGACTTCACGTGCAGCGAACAGAACATACGGCAGACCCAAATCCCAATCAGTGTCATGTTCTGCACAGTAACAGCGTAGCATACTCTTCAGGGTCGAGTGCCACCGCTCCAAGACTCCCTGACTCTCGGGATGGTAGGCTGACGACACTACAGAACATATACCGTGCAACTGAAGGGTTTGCTTGAACAATTTGGATGTAAAATTGCTCCCCTGGTCTGACTGCACCTCACGTGGAAATCCATAACGGGAACAGAACAATAATAAGTTTTTAACAACTGCCTTTGCCGAGCCGTTTCTCATGGGGTATGCGTCCGGGTATCTCGTAGCCACATCCATGATTGTCAACAGGAATTTATTGCCACTACTAGTAGGCGGGAAAGGGCCAACCAAATCTACTACAACTTTGCTGAACGGAGGCCCGGTGACAGGTATGGGAAACAAAGGTGCCTTCGGGATTGTCTGGTTAGGCTTCCCCGTTGTCTGGCAGGTCGCACACCCAGCCACCCATGCACAGACATCAGCCTTGACCCCAGGCCACCAGAAAAACCTGCCCAATGCCGCCAATGTTTTTGTTACCCCCAAATGACCCGCCACCGGCACATCATGCGCCAGACACAATAAGGACTCTCTATACTTATTTGGAACAACCACCTGGTCTACTACCCTCGCACCGCCCTCCCACTTCGATTTGGGGTCTAGAAATCTGCGGTACAATATCCTGTTGAGCCTAAAGAAATCTCCCGGCTTCGCATCCCCATCTTCCTCCAACTCTATGGCACCATTGCTATAACGAGCTAGGCTAGCGTCTTGCAGCTGCTGCTCACTAATGTCCCTGGGCGTCAATGCATCAAGATGGTTTTGTAATAAGACATTACCCCGGCTAGTAGGCTCTACTGCCTTAGTGGCTCTCGCTACAGCTCTTGCCTCACGCGAAGTCTTACCCAACTCTGCCTTGTTACACACCATATCTGGGCCAGAGTCAACTCCCGTGTTTATTATAGGTCCAAGTACCGAATCACCGAGAAGTGCAGCAGAATCAATGTCCCTTTTCCTGCCCTTAGCAACCTTCTCCTGATCCTTCCTCCACTGTCCCCGAGGTTGAGTGCTAGGCTGTGCAGGAGCCGCAGAGCGAGATCGGGTTACCACACAGGCCATCTTATCCTGTTGGCACCTCCCAACCCATTCCCGATTCTCACCATCCACGTCGGCCGCCCTCTCGGCAACGACTAAGGGTGGAGTCCCGGAAGTGGGCACCGCAAAGTCGTTGCCGAGAAGAAGGTCGACGCCCTCAACTGGCAAACACTCAATGATCCCTACATCCAGCTCCCTGCACACCTCTCCCACTCTCAACTCCAACCTCACAAGTGGGTATGACCTCGTAGCATTTATACCCTGCACCACAACAACTCTGGCCGCATTTATCGGTTTCCCTGTGAAGTTCCTCAACAAAGTTTGCGAAGCCCCCGTATCCCTCAGCAAGTCAACCCTCCGTAGTTCACTCCCCCAGCTCACAAACCCGTGCCCCCGATGGCTACAGAAAGTGTCCCGGACAGGTGTCGAGCCTTCCGTACGCTTCTTTACCGCGTGTGCCTCAGCTGCTGACAACCTACCCCGGGCAGTTGCTGCAGCCTTCAGAGACACACCGATACTGTGAACCAATGACACCGGCTTAGCGGGAGTGTTACTAGGGCACTCACGTGAATAATGGCCTAGCTTCTGACATTTGTAACATTTCACATCCCCAATGGGCTTCTTCCCTTGTGCGGGCGAAGAAGGGGCCTGACCTTTAGTAAACGGGAGAGGCTTGTGTTTGTAGGTGTTATTAGGTGCAATGCATTTAGTGTGGTTATGTGTGTCATAGGATTTGTTATTATCGAAAACTCTGGTGGGTGGGGTATAGCGCCCCTTCTGCCCTGACTCAGCCCTCTGAGCGGCACCGCAACCACGAATCAATGATAATCTGAGGTCTGCCATCTTGGCAGCCTCCTCTACTGTCTTGGGACATTTTTCCTTAATGTTCAGCGTTAGATCGGTTCCAGTACATTTGTAAAACTGTTCCAGATAGAAAAGTTGCTTAATTTCCTCAGCCGACTCTGCGTGCTCGGACCGAAACCAGTTATTACCTGCATCTGTTAAGTCCCGTGCGTGCTCCATAAAACTGACGTCGCTCTTCTTATTCACGCCACGGAACTTCAATCTATAAGTTTCGGGTTGCAGTTCGTAGGCCCGGAGCACAGCCTCCTTCACCAGTCCATACACTACACTCTCGTCCAGTGACAGTGCATCGTAGGCTTTCAACCCCTTACCCACTAGACGTGATGAAACTAATGCTGCCCATTTAACCTCCGGCCAGTCATACTCACGACACTTCTTTTCGAAACGAGCAAAAAACTCAGTCACTGCTGTCTCATCAAATGCGGGTACTAACTTAATTAAATGCGAAAGTGAGTCTGTAACCCGGTGCCCACCACCGAGATGACGCCCCGTGGTCTCTACTCTAGACTTCTCGACATCCATTTCAGCCTGGTACCTGGTTGCATCCTGATTGGCTTGGATTCTAGCAACCTCTATGCGTTCTATACTAGCCTGTTGTATCTGAGTCTCCTGCAGCTTAATCCGTTCTATACTAGCCTGTTGTATCTGAGTCTCCTGCAGCTTAAACTTAGCTAGTTCTAGCTGAAATAACATCTCAGGAGACAGGCCTGGGGGGGGAGAGCACAAAATGGGGGATCCACACCGACACGTGTTTACGGGTAAGCCAGCTTGCCCTTGAGAACCCTCCTGCTGCATCGTGCTAAGACTCGCTGGCTGAGGGCCCAGCTCAGGGGTAGAGTGGAATGGAGGCTTGGAGGGAACCCCCCAAGACCCCACTCCACCCACCGCCCCATCGCCATCACCCAACAAACATGCCACCAAATTCTTCTTGGGCCAACTGTCAGGACAGTCCCGCCCCAAAACCGTGGCTAAACAGCGAAGACCGTAACAATCAATAGCCTGCAGGCGCTGTTCGGTCAAAGGTGTCTGCAAAAATGCCCGGGCATCCCTCTCTCCACTTATAACACTCCCCTCCCTAAACATCTGTTGTACTTGCTGGTTACTAGGCTGTACCGTGTTATCCTCCCCCGTAAATGATGAGTCATTAGACATAGTGCTGGTTATACAATTGCTGTTCATAAAAAAAAAAAAGTGCTTATTACTAATTGCAGTCTCGACTCACAAAATGTTAAAGATGCTTGAATGACTCTACTCTAGACACCCCCAACGAAACAATCTGCAAGTCCACCAATACAATAATGACACAATAAAAATTCCTCCAATATGCAAGAAAATTCTAGCCAGCTCTACTAGGTAGCATAGAATAGTTCTCCAAAAAACATGTGATAGGATACTACTGAATCTTGTGCAAGGTCGCCATTTTTGTTACGGCTGGATCGGCAATACATATTCGGGATTCTTGATCGTAGGACAGAAATGGCTTATGTGACAACGACACGCTCGATTCCAGTCCCAAATACTATATGCTCCAGACAACAAAAGCACCAACGCCCTACAGAGTTATCGTCTATGGTAACGAGGTACCTTAACTCGGCGAAAGTATACAACAGGGGTAGGCTATGAGGCTAAACTCCCTCAGACATTTATAGGTTACGTTATTACTAAAGAAATGCAATACTCAAGAAACTACGTTAATATTAAGCCTCTAATAATGTAGAATAGAAGCAGGCTAAAGGTATGACAGTGAAATGCTAAATGACAAATGTACACGCCTATTTGAAAGCGCGTGCACTAGAATAACTGTCCCCTACTAACATGCACTAGCATGTAGCATACAAGATGTTCATGATCCAGTAGATACCTAATAATACACATGGAAGGAACATAAACAGTAGTCACTTATTGTAATAATGAATCTATACTTGGAATAACTAAAAGGTTGCAGGCAACAGTACTGCGCCGGTAGCCTACTACCGCATAGGCTACTTCGCTTCTCTCACTCTGTCTCCCCTCTGAGTCCGTATGCGCCCTACGCAACAGAACTCCGGACACAGCAGCAAAACGACAGTGCAGTTAATTGATACATGAAAGTATTAATAGTGTTGTCTTGTGTGTGAGTAATGTGTATTGTAAAGTGTTACATACGTATACTTAAAGAGAGCTGCAATGCATAGTAAAATAAAGATATAACCCACTCATCATCCCCATGTGTTCTAGCTAGCAGGCCAAGTCACAGGAACAACGAGTCCCAGCACCGAAAGCGAGAACCCAGGAAAAGACTGCAGAGAACACAAGGACAGATAAATTACGTTACTCTACTATACCGGCACTACGAGCGAGCTGTAGTCTCTGGTACTGCACTCGCTCCTGGCTCGGTAGGCAAATCAAGGCTAAGTCCTCGCCCCTCTACAGACAACTCCTGGGCATGGTCGGGCTCTTACACATGGCACTAGTCTAGTCACAAATTGGATGATGAGCTGGGCATATAACTCGTGAACATGTAGAACGTTCACCAACTATCCTCATCAAGAAGATCGCTGTTCACATTAACCCCTTAAATCTAATACATGTAAATATATGCTTGTCCTAAGAGTAATACGAGAGGTGAGTGCTGAAACTCCTTTAGGACCTCAAGGGAAGGGTATGCATTTAAATAGAGAGAAGAATGAAATGAGAGTAATGTCGTCAGAGAGAAAGAGTGCAACCGTGAGAAATTGGGAGAGAGGGCAAGGGATGTTAGAATCTCAAAGGTTCTAGGCAACCTGATCATGGAACACACAGCGAGCCTCCAGGCAATGTGCAGTACGACAACATGGGCAACCCAGGCAGCATAGGCAGGCGGCAATGGACTACCAACCCAGTCGCACCTAGCTATAAGCGCAAGGCTGCCAACCGGTCCATACGTCTGGCAACCACCACTCCGGCAGCGTGGCGCGTTGCTACCCTCTCGCTCTGAAAACTAACTCACTCTCTCTCTCTGAACTCCCATTGTCTTATCTATCAACTTCTCTATTGATACTACATATTAAATGGAAGGTCTCGACATGGCTTAAAACAAAACCCACCACTGGTTAGCACATGACGAGACCTTTGCAGAGATACAAAGAACATAGTTATACGTTGTCACACTCAATATAAGCAGCCAGCACGGTACAGCGGTACAGCGGTACCACACAGTGGCGGTACAGTGGAGTACCAAGGAGTACAATCAGGTTGCGTTGCCACGCACTGGGTGCGTCACAGTGGACACCCGACCCGGGGGAACAGGAGCACAGTGGAGGTTCCATGGCCCCCAGTGTGAAGGTGGGAGGACCGCCATGTGAAATAGCGATGGTGAACCCCAGGCCTGTGACACGGACGACTACAGCGAGTGTGTCCAGGACACAATGTGTGGAGATGTTATCGCGACGGCACTTCCCCCATACATGGACTGGATACCTGGGCCACCTCCTGAGACACTGCGTCGATGATGGGGAGGGCGCCCGAGAGGAGGTTGAGACCTCCACCTCCAGGCCAGACCCTACTATACCCCGTCGTGCCCACGACCGGCGTGGCTAGCGCAGGAAGTGGGGGCGGGAGAAGCCGGTGCGGGCGCTATGCGTCAGGCCCACCACCAAGTCGATGAGACGGCCGGTTGAGGGGAGAGGGTATGGGCCAGGAGGAGCTACGCGTTGTGCGGAGCATAGCCTCCCTTAAGTTGTCATGGAGAAAGGAACTACCATGGCCAAACCCCCGTCCACCTGGCCGTCCTGACGAAAACGGAGAGCGGGCCTCACGCTCCGGCTTGTCCCCCTCCCGTCCGAGCAAGGCAGCGGAGGACGAGGGTCCCGGAACTTGCCAGCATAGTCCACCCACAGGACGGAACGGCAAACCGGGTACGAACGGCCATGGGAGGAGCGTATACAACGCCCCCCGCGGCCCGTCCCATAGCCCCAAGCCCCAGGGCTCCTTGCCGGCAACGAACCACCACTCGCATGGTTGGAGTAGGACGACGAGGGCTTCGCCACGATCTCCCATTGTGCGGAACATGTGTCGCGGAGCACAAGCAAGAAAGCCTCCTGCCAAGCCACCCCCAGGAACGTCAGTCCCGGACTTAAAAGGGCCGGCAGGAGGAGGTGGCTGTGGACGTCGGCAGGGGCTGACGAGCAGAGAAACCACCCGAACCAGTCGACGGCAATGGGTGGCGAACGTCCTGGACCGGGCAGGAAAAGCGAATGCAACGTAGGGCTGAAGAACCCAGTGAAGTCCGAGGAGCGGAGCAGCAGGCCAGACACAAAAGTGGAGGCCACGGTGGGGATGGGCGGTAAAAGGTCAATGAAGAAAGGAGGGAATCCAATACACACAGGACCAACGCCACGTGAGCGGAGGCCTGGGACCTGTCAGCGAGGCTCTGTGGCGATCTAGGAGCAAGAGGCCAACTGTGGAGCGGATTCGAGGCACAGAAGGAAATTAACAGAGGACACATCAAGGGGGGGAAACCCAGCGAAGCAGCCGGTCCCTGGGTGCATATGAATGCAAAGGGCATAAAGAACCAGAGGAAAAAGACACGTGGCCGATTCCTGGTGACAGATACAGGGCACAGGGTACATCGAAGACTATAAAACCCACCTGTGGAGCGAGGTTCTAGAGAAAGAGGAAGAGGCAGATGACACCCTGCCTGTTTGGCGGAAAACGTGTGTAAACACAACGCGGAGTCAAGGCCGAACCCCCCTGGCAGTAAAAAGTCAAGTGTGAGCTACCCGACACCTAAGTGGTACAAATAGGAGGGCGAATCCAAGACACACAGGACAATCGCCACGCGAGCAGAGTCCAGGGACTAGGCAACAGGTCCCTCACTCCACCTAGTACACTAGAAGGCCGTCTGTAGGGCGGAAACGAAGCACAGGAGGACACAGAGGATAGGAAATCAGCCAAGTAGCCATATCCAGGACCATATGTACATTCAAACTGAGACAGGGCACCAACTCCATCAATAACCGAGAAAAAAGGCGATGTGGCCGATTCCCAGATACAGAAAAACAGGGTAACCTACATAAAAAAGTCGAAAATTTGCTTGTATAGCGGAATTCTATAAAAGATGAAGAGCCAGAGGACACCAGGAGATCCTCGCTTGTGAGGCGATCTAGGCCCGTCGGCCTTCCTCCGAAGCAGGGTGCGTCCAGGAGGTGAAGGGCGGAGAGACAAACTTCACATCGGCGGGGGTCGTAGACATCCTTGGCGTAGCAGGCCGTGCGGAGGCAGCACCCACGACCGAAAGCATGTCAGGCGGAAGCAGGGAGGAGCCGTCAGTACGGTACCGAAAAATGGGGGGAGCGTCACACACCAGTGGAGGTGAGACAGGGGAAAAGTATGAGGCAGTAGAGCCAAAATAGCAGTTGAAACCCAAGTAAGACAATATCCAGGAAGACGCCAAGTAGCAAGGAAAGTCAAGTAAAAGACACCCACACAGTAGACCACAACCACCAGGGCTGGGACAAGCCCATTTGGCAAGACCCAACCCTGGTATACAGGTCCAAGTCCTTTGGGGAAAAAAGACCCCACCCAAAATACCTGAGAACCCTCCGGGAGAGCGGAGGGAGGAGGGGGCGAAGCGGTGAAGGTCTCGCCGGCAGGAGAGCGGGCACCAGCAGGAAGGAAAAAGGTCAAGTGTGAGCAATCCAACAGAACCCTATTAGAGGAAATAGGGAAGGGGAGGGAATCCAATACACACAGGACAATCGCCACTTTGGGTCGAGTCCTAGGACTCTTCAGGAGGTCCTGGGGGCCACCTAGTATACTAGGAGGCACCTGTAGGGCGGAAACTAGGTACCGAAGGAGGACACAAGGAAGAGGAAACAGCCACGCAGCTGTCGTCCAAGGAGGCCTGTCCAGGTACAATGAAAAAAGGTGGCAGAACAGGGCGCTGAAAACCAAGGCAAGCGAAAAAGCTATGTGGCCTAAGCCTTGACAAGGTATAGGGCATGACATGTCGGCCGAGAGCAGGGAGGAGCCGGCATCACAGCACTGAAAAATGGGGGAAGCATTACCCACCAGTGGAGGTGAGACAGGCAATATAAGGCAGTATAGCCAAACAGCATGTAATACTCAGGAAGACAATATCCAGTAAGAAGCTAAGTAGCAAGTATATCAGGAAAGGCAAAGAAAAACCACCCACACCGGAGACCCTCAACACCAGGGCTGGGACAAGCCCCTTAGCGAGGCCCAACCCTGGGAACAGGTCCAAACCAAAGTTTAGGGAAATTTGTCCCATCCGAAATACCTGAGAGCCCTCTGTGAGAGCGGAGGGAGGAGGTGGCGAAGTGGCGGCGGCGGAGGGACAGCCGGCAGTAGAGCGGGCACCAGCTGGAAGGAAAAGGTCAAGTGTGAGCAACCCAACAGTAGCCTATAAGTTTAAATAGGGGCGGGGACGGAATCCAAAACACACAGGACATCGCCACTTTGGGTCGAGTCCTAGGACTTTTCAGGTGTCCTTGGGTCCACCCAGTATACAAGGAGGCCGCCTGTAGGGCGGGAACCAGGTACAGAAGGAGGACACAAGGAACAGGACAGAAGGGATAGGAAAAACAGCCAATCAGCCGTTGTCCAAGAAGCCCTGTCCAGGTACATGAAAGAGGGGGCAGAACAGGGCACATAAACCAAGTCAAGTGAAAAAGCTATGTGGCCTAGGCCTTGACAAGGCACAGGGCACATCAAAAAGATAAAGGCGCTTGTAGGGCGGATTTAAAAAGATGAAGGAGCTGAGGACACCAGAAGACCCTTGCCTGTGTGGCGAAAAAACGTGAGTAAACACGAAAATGATGATCTCAAACTCCAATTTCCATCATCCAAGTTGGTGGTTTGTGGGGATTTCAATGAACTAGACACCTGTGAGATTCAAGAACAGCTGCATCTTTCACAAATTGTTGACTTCCCCACCCACAACCACAACACTCTTGACCTTATTTTGACAGACATGGATGAGCAGTACCTCCCACCTGAACCTTTACCTCCTGTAGGACGCAGCACTCATCTCTCTGTGTTCTGGTCACCTGCCCCTACCACCTCCCATCAACAGACCCCCGTCATCCGGACCTACCGACCAACGCCAGACTCTGCAA
Organism: Lithodes maja; assembly: GCA_037953745.1. Classification (NCBI taxonomy): domain Eukaryota; kingdom Metazoa; phylum Arthropoda; class Malacostraca; order Decapoda; family Lithodidae; genus Lithodes; species Lithodes maja. The sequence goes on along the minus strand of JBAKBP010008621.1, from coordinate 47,237 downwards.
TGCGGGGGTTCGGGCAGTGGTTGGTTCATTACCCGTGGACGGAGGTTCTCACTGAAGAAGATGTTAATGCCAAATGGGACAACTTTGTATCTACCACCACCGAAGCCTACCACCACTTCTTCCCCACCAAGAGGACCAAAATGCACCCCTCTGACATCCCATGGATTACTCCTCGGATCAAGAGACTGATGCAGAATCGGAACAAGGCCTTCTACACGGACAACAATCGCTACAAGGACCTACGCAACATTGTGATAAGGGAAATCCGTTGGGCGAAGAAGTCCTACTACCCTACAAAGATTCATCATTTAAAACAAACCAATATCAGTCAGTGGTACTCTAAAATTAAGAATCTTTGTGGCTTAAGTAGTGGGACTCCTTCGATCCCCTGTGTTTCCCATGTCCCTCGTGTAGATGCACCTGAACTGATAAATAATCACTTCTCTACCATCTGCCAAACCCTCCCCAAACTAGACCGCACCAACCTCCCTGCCTTCCTCCCATCCCCTTCCCCCCCAGTAACTGTACAAGAATTTGAAGTGGCCAAAAAGCTTTCCAGTTTCAAATAAAAAAGATCAACAACCCCAGTAGACCTACCCATGAAAATATACAAAGAATTTTCGGTGGAATTTGCCACCCCCCTTTGCTCGATAATTAATGCCTCCTTAAGGCAAAGTAAATGCCCTGCAGACTGGAAAACTTCATACGTCACTCCAATCCCCAAAACCCCCTCCCCACATTCTCTTAATGAACTCAGACCAATTGCCATTACGCCCATCCCTAGTCTAATCTGTGAGGACTTTGTATTCACCTGGGCTTACTCACAAATCCGTCACTTGATAGATCCCCAACAGTTTGGCAACGTAAAAACCTCCTCCACCACTCACTGTCTTATTAGCTTCCTAGATTATATTTACACAAATCTTGAGAAGAGAAAGACTTCCCTCGCCCTTGCCTTTATTGACTTCAGGAAAGCATTTGACCTTGTTGACCACACCATCATCATCAACAAAGCCATAAAGTTGGGGCTACATCCTACCCTGGTTGCGTGGTTGACCGACTTCCTTAGTGACAGACGACAAGCAGTGCGATACCTAGGCTTCATCTCCACCTTCCTAGACATCACATGTGGAGTCCCACAGGGCACAAAGATGGGGCCTCTATTGTTCCTCATCTTGATTAATGATGCCCTAAAGGACACCCCATTCCACTGGAAGTACGTGGACGACTCGACAGTCGGCATTACTGTCGATAACACCTCCCCTAACTATGACCCCCGACAAGACATCCTCGACCGTCTTCAAGCCTGGACCACAGACAATCATGTGACTATCAATCATGACAAGACAGTGGTCATGCACATCAACACTTCCGTTACCGACCTTCCTCCACCCACTGTCACAATTGGTCCTCATCCCCTTCAGCTTGTCGAGTCCACCAAACTCCTCGGAATCACTGTGAACAACAAACTGAACTGGAAGAAACATGTAACTACCACAGTCAGGACCGCCACTTACAAGTTGTTTATGCTAAGGCGGTTGAGATCCCTGGGGGCACCGGAGAATGAGCTGAAGAGTATATATAACACCTTCATACTCCCTAAGCTCACCTACGCCTCTCCCGCCTGGTCCTCCTCTCTAACCCTAACACAACAACGTCAACTGGAGAGAGTTCAGAGGAGGGCATGCAGGATCATCCTGGGTGGCACATATCCAGGGTACGAGGAAGCTCTCACCACCCTTAGCATACCTGCACTCTCAACCCACCACTACAACACACTCAAACAGTTTGCATCCAAGCTGCTTGTTCACCCACGACACAGAAACTTACTTCCACCAGACGCCCCTAGACCTACACGTGCAGCTCGTCATTTCAACACACTCCAACCAATAAGAGCAAGAACTGACAGATATAAAAATAGCCCTATCCCAACCATTGTTAATATTATTAATAATGTGTAATAACGGCCTGTCACACCATATATACGCACCCACCTTTAATGGTCTTGTACAGTATATGTTGGTGTATCACGATATTCTCTGTGTTACTTACTGCTTAATGGTCTTGTACAGTATATGTTGGTGTATCAAGATATTCTCTGTGTTACTTACTGCTTAATGGTCTTGTACAGTATATGTTGGTGTATCAAGATATTCTCTGTGTTACTTACTGCTTAATGGTCTTGTACAGTATTATGTTGGTGTATCAAGATATTCTCTGTGTTACTTACTGCTTAATGGTCTTGTACAGTATATGTTGGTGTATCAAGATATTCTCTGTTACTTACTGCTTAATGGTCTTGTACAGTATATGTTGGTGTATCAAGATATTCTCTGTGTTACTTACTGCTTAATGGTCTTGTACAGTATATGTTGGTGTATCAAGATATTCTCTGTGTTACTTACTGCTTAATGGTCTTGTACAGTATATGTTGGTGTATCAAGATATTCTCTGTGTTACTTACTGCTTAATGGTCTTGTACAGTATATGTTGGTGTATCACGATATTCTCTGTGTTACTTACTGCTTAATTAAAGACTTGACTCACACAGGTTAGATATATTGATATTGGGCCTATGACGTGTGGGGTGGCTTTATTCCACAAGGCTATGCTAACATAGTACCGGTATAGAATAACAAAAGTGGGAAATGGGCCTGAGTAAATATATAGATGGATAGATACAACGTACATTATCAATATATTCCTATAATATCTGGACCTATATATATATATATATATATATATATATATATATATATATATACATACAGCATACATCACCTGTCAAGGAAATCACTTATGATATTCTAGGTAGGTTACGTGATTTCAGAGTAACTTGATATACACTCGATAAATTAACAACTCATTCTCTTAGCCTACATAAGATAAGGATTAGTGATAGAAAATACATAACCTCAAAAGTATATTATAAAATATATATATTACAAATAATGAAAAAAGAAACCCATAACATTATTTTACATACATTCACACCATTCACCCAAATTCACACTAAAAGACATTCGCATTATAAAGAAGGGTGCAGTGGTGAATATCTTAGGGCTAATTAGTTTGTGGTCAATTAATTAACTTTCAAATAAGTATGACTACATGAATGACAACTTGAATGACACATGAATGACAACTTGAATGACAACTTTTAATGACAACTTTAAGTAGACTACGAGAGGGTCCCAAAGTAGACCATTACTGCTAAGGTCTCAAAAAGGAATGAAAAGTAATGATGAATATAGAAGTCCCCCTCCTCTTCACTGGTTGACTTGAACTCCTGGCTGTCCTAAGGTAGGCTAATACGGCATAGGTCTCCAGAGGGAATGCAAGGAAATGATGAATATAGAAGTCCCCCTCCTCTTCACTGGTTGACTTGAACTCCTGGCTGTCCGGGCGCACACAGGCTGAGAAACTGCAGTACAGCCCTGAGAACTATACGTGAGGGCTCCCACAAGGCAACCTGGAGTCACCACACAGTACTTGTATGCCGATCCTGGACCCGTCAACAGCTGCAGGGCTCGAAGTGTAACCAACGCTCTCCCTCATCCAAGTCCTACACTCGCCTTAGACCAAACAGAACCAGCCCACACTCGTTCACGGATGAGTCCGCTCGGTCAAAGCACCAGGTAGACCGAAACGGCCACATCAGGATCGGACTAAGGTTAGATTCTTGGCATATATCATGGGCAAGATCCTGGTCAAAATTCATAAGTAAGAGCTCTGGTGGCAGACCCCCAGCACACACACGCTACACCGCTAGGAAGCAAAGAAAGAAAACACTTAGGAAATGACCCCGTAAAGACGTAAAGTATTATGATACTGACAAATACAATCACAGAAGAAAATCATCACTGTCAGACACCATCACTAATACTTCACTCTTAAGCAATTCACTATATGTAGCACCAACACTCACTAGTAGCTGAAGAGACTGTAATCCTTGTGTGCTGGGAATGTACTGACTGACTGAATTAAGTCCTCTACCAATTCACCTCTCAATAATTCATAAAAGTCAAAACCCACACTGAATCAATATTCGATACCCCGAACACCCACCTCAAAGAAAATAAGAATTGAATTATACAACTATCACTTACACTAACAAACCATCTGAAACTCTAATGAATCAATCTACACTAGCACGCATACCTGTACAGTATCACATAGTCTCGTAAAGCATCGAATCCAAAATTGAAACTCACCAATGCATACACACACACACACACACACAACACTCGCTCTCATGAAAGACGCCATCTATGATCAGATAGCCTAACCAGATTATTCACACCTATCAAAGCAATATGACACAATATCCCTGACAATACCCCCTCACCAACTATATTACACGGAATATAGACAAAATCAGGTATTTAAGTATTCCTTTGATGGGATGCGAATCATGACCTAGGATCTGCTAAGAAGGTCTGCAAAGACATTATCCTTACCCTTTATGTACTCCACTCTGAAGGCATAGGACTGAAGAACCAGGGCCCACCTCATTAACCTGTTGTTAGAATTCTGCATGTTTTTAATATAGGTCAGTGGCTGATGATCAGTTTGCAGGATGAACTTTGTACCATACAAATACCTACGGAAGTGTTCTATACTCCACACCACAGCTAAACCCTCACGCTCAATAGCTGAATAATTTTTTTCCCTGTCTAGTAGCTTACGACTCGCATAGCAGACAGGCATCAGCACTCCATCAGCCTCCTGCAGAAGGGCAGCTCCCAGACCTTCACCGCTGGCATCAGTCCTGAGATAAAAGGTCTTTTCTAAGTTAGGTAGCCTCAGAATAGGCTGGTTAACCAGAGTTTTCTTCAGGGAACGGAACCTTTCCTCCATCTCAAGTGTCCATTGCAGTTTATTAGGACATCCTTTCCTAAGCATATCTGTTAAAGGACTAGCAAGATCTGCAAAATTGGGAACAAACTGCCTATAGAAGTTCATAGTACCCATGAAGGATCGCAGTTGTGACTTAGTAGCAGGTAAGGTTAACTCTTGAATGGCATTCACTCTAACCCCAAGGGGTGACAACTTATTCTCTCCCAAAGAATAGCCAAGATACTTGATGGATGGAAACCCCAAGAAACACTTCTTTGATCCTACGGTTAACCCATGCTCTCTAAATCTATCAAGCGCATTAGTCAAGTGTTTAAGGTGAGAATCCCAGTCTTTGCTATGAATCACAAGGTTGTCGAAATAGCAGGCAGTATTCTCTAGATCCCTAGTAACCTTCCTCATCAGCTTAATGAAAGTTGCACAAGCAGTCTTTAAACCAAAGGGCATACGAGTGAATTGCATTAATCCTTGCGTTGTAGCAAACGCAGTACATATCTTTGAATCGAGGTCCAAGGGAATTTGCCAGTAACCCTTATTCATATCTAATTCAGAGATATACTTGTCATCAACAAATTCAGTAAGGTAATCATCTCTGTGGGGCATAGGCTCTGCATCGAACACGGTTATGTCATTCAAAGCCCTAAAATCAATGCACAACCTGTAAGAATCATTACTCTTCACTAGCACAACAGGTGAACAGTATGGCGAGTCTGAAGGCTCTATAACTCCAAGATCCAGCATTCTTTGAACCTCCTCATCAAATACTTTCTGGAGATGCTTAGGCATAGGGTAAGGTTTCTTACGGACTGGTACCGGAGAAGTTAGTATGATACGATGCACTGCAGACTCTGTTCTACCTGGGATAGCTGATACAACATCTGGAAACAGATCCAGTATGGCCTCGAGATCAGCTTTCTGGGACTCTGAAAGATCAGGATTGATATTAATGTCAGAGTTCCGACCAAGGTTGCAGAGAGGTATACTAGAATAGTCAACATTCTCATCATCATTCGCCTCCACAATACCTGTAGCCACTGCGTTACAGAAGAATTCTGGAGAAGAAACAATAGCATGTGAAACTACAGCAACATTATCATCATCCTTCTGTCTCCTGTAAAACCTCTTGAGCATGTTTATGTGATACAACCTGGATTTACCCCTCACATCAATGACATAATCAACATTGTTCTTTACCTGTAGCACAGCATAGGGATCTTTCCATTGCATCAACAGTTTGTTATTATTAGTAGGCAGCAGCAACAGTACCTCATCACCAACCTTCAGCTTCCTCGGCTTACACTTCCGGTCAAAGTACATCTTATATTGATCACTACTAGCTTCTGAGTGGGTGACTGCCAACTCTGCCGACTTCTCCAACCTGTTTCTTAAATCAAGGACATGATGGTAAGAATTTCTAATCTCCTCGTCAAGCTGTTTGTTAGCCCAAAGTTCATGCAATATGCTCAATGGACCTCTCACATTCCTGCCATAGAGAAGCTCAAAGGGTGAAAATTTGAGAGAATCATTAGGTACTTCCCTATAGGCAAATAGCACAGCTGGAATATATCTGTCCCAATCCTCAGGATGATCAGAACAGGTTTTCTTTAACATGGATTTAAGGGTACCGTTAAGCCTCTCAATGCATCCATTACTCTGGGCATGGTATGGACTTGAGTGGACTGCCTTGACTGATAGTAGTTTATTGATCTCTGACATCAAACCTGATTTGAACTGGCTACCATTATCTGAGAGAATCTCTTTAGGGATTCCCACTCTGGCAAAAATTTCTACAAGGCTCTCGGCTACAGTGACAGTATCGATATCCCTTAGGGGTACAGCTTCAGGGAACCTAGTTGCACAATCTATTAAGGTGAGGATGTACTTATGACCTCTTTTAGACCTAGGGACAATTGGACCCACTATGTCAATTGCAACTTTTGAAAAGGGTTCTGAAACTACTGGCATCTTAGAAAGGGGCACTGGTTTGACTCTACCTTTGTGGGTGAACTTTTGACATACCTCACATGACCGGCAGAACCTCTCTATGTCAGCACCCGCACCAGGCCAGAAAAACTTCTGGTACACCTTCCCAGCAGTTTTCCGGTGAGAAAAGTGTCCAGCCAGCAAACCATCATGGCCTAGATGTAAAACTTTATTTCTGTACACCTTTGGAACAACAAGTTGTTTATTCCCTATTTCTTCAAGACTTTTACTCTCCAAGCAGACTCTGTAAAGCAATTTATCTATTACCTCATACCGGACAGCCCTACCTCTGTGGCTAATCTTCTTCTCAGCTTCCGCGTTCTGCCACAGCGGTTTCAGCGTCTTACATTCTGCCTGGGCTTTCAGAAAAGCTCCTGGATCAACATTGAAGTCTGTGTTAGTAGCTAAAGGTCTATGTGACTTACCTACCTCTCTCTTGGCTCCAGCCCTGGTAGTAACTGCAGCAACCTCTGCACCACCATCGGCTTCCTTATCCCCTACTATGAAGGGAGGTACTGATACACCAGGAACTGTACCAAGGAGTACATCTGTGAATCTGATCGGAGCAATTACAGCATTAACTTTTCCTGAAAAGAATTTACTTTTAATAATTACATCCATTGTAGGAAATGTGTGAGGCTTACCAAGGAAGTCATACACAGTACACTTTGTCTCCGAAGGCACCTTTCCTGAAATAAACTTAGGATGCACAATTACTGTGGAGCAACATGTATCAAGAGTGACCTCTACCTTCCTATCGCCAACCATACCACAAGGATCAATTATGGTACCAGGAAGTTTCAATCTAGAATCAAACACAAAGTTAACCTTGGCAACTTTCCCTGAATCACCAATTCGTCTATGGGGGCACTGGGCCTTGACATGATCGCCGCCACAGATAAAACATTTAATCCTGGGCCTGTGTGAGTATGTCTTAGATTCCCCAGTATCAGAGGATTTCTCAACTTTGTCGTAGTACTTACTACCCTTCCTATCCTCAGTTCTAGGTAACGAAGACTTTGGGTTGCCCTTTCGTGTATAATGAGCATTCCTATGCAAGTCTGCCGCTTTGGCAACATCGGTATTAGTCTTAGCTCCTCGTTCGTTCAAGAATACTCGCAAATCAGGAGTACAGCTAGCTAAAAACTGATCCTTTATTACAAAGTCATGTAACTGCTCATAGGTTTTCTCTACGTCAGACAAAACTAGCCACCTACCAAATACCTGTTCCAGTCTGGCAAGGAATTGAACATATGGCTCGTCTCCCTGCGCCTTCATTGACCTGAACAACTTCCTGTAGGTATGAGCATCAACCTGGAACGCTTGAAGTAGGGCTTTCTTGAGCGCCTCGTAATCATCTGCGACATCAGGGGGTAAACTTACATATACCTTCAGTGCCTTACCTCGCAGAAGGGTTCCGAGGTGAAGTGGATAGTCTGTCTCTCGCCAACCATAGAACTTGGCTACCTTCTCAAATCTAAGGAGGTAAGAATCAATGTCATCACCATCCGAAAATGGAGGAATGCGGGCCTTACCTGAATCACCTACAGTCCTAGAGGGGTTAGTGTCAGGAATTATGCCAGCCCTATTCTGATCTGAGATTTTAAGCTTAGCTAGAGATAATTCATGAGCACGAGCTTTCTCTTTCTCCTCACGCTCTTGCGCTCTCTCACTCTCTCGCGCTCTCTCCTCACTCTCTCGCGCTCTCTCCTCACTCTCTCGCGCTCTCTCCTCACGCTCTCTCTCTCTTTCCTCCTTCTCTCTCTCCCTCTCCTCCTTCTCTCGGTCTCTCTTATAGCTACCAGTACAAATCGCCGACTAGCCAAACTCTGCAGGGAGGAGAACATCGGCTTTGTCGACACGTGGGATCATTTTTACTATGATAAATCTTTGTTTTCAGGAGATGGTGTACATCTCAATGAAGTAGGAGCTGCACGTCTTGGTCGTCTGCTGAACGATGCAGTCAAGGATTTCCGTTCAAAAAACGGGGTCAACCAGACCCAAGACAGGGTAGTGTAAGTCAAATACGAACTGAAAATTCAGACTATGCACAATCAGTAACATCCAACTCTAATACTCTTAAGGTGTTTTATGTAAATGCTCGTAGCATACGCAATAAATTTTCAGATCTAGAGGAAATCGTGTTTACAGAACATTATGATATAATCGGCATTACAGAATCTTGGTTAAATACGGAAGACAGAGACTTTTTAGCCGAATATACGCTTCCTGGTTATACAATGTTTGAGAAAAGTCGGATCAATAGAAATGGAGGAGGAGTTCTGTTTTTTATAAAGGAAAGTCTTAATCCCGTCTTAATGTCAAAACCTCAAATTGCGAATATAGACATATCTTACGTACTATTAAATAATAAACGAGGAACTAAAATAACACTAGCTTTATTATACAGACCCCCATCTCAATCAGTGCAAACTGACAGTGAAATTTATGAACAAATTGCAGAAATAACTAACATACAAGATACCGTAATTCTTGGCGATTTCAACTTACCCGTGACTAAATGGGGCGATATTCTTACTTCACACTCTGGACACGACCTCTATGCTAACTTGCAAGAGAGTTCACTTTTTCAATTTGTACAATCTCCGACCCGTGGTAATAATGTGCTTGACCTTGTACTCGCAACAAAAGAAGAATTAATAGAGAATTTGAATGTTGGTGATGAATTCAGTAACAGCGACCATCGTACGATAACTTTCACTTTAAAGTTTACTAGTAACAAATCAAATAGCAGCATTGAGAAAGTCCCTAATTTCAAGAAAGCAAATTTTCATAAACTTAAATCAAAACTTAAAGAAACTGACTGGAGCTTTCTGACTAACAATAACGACATAAATACATCTTGGGAGTGTTTCACAACCACTTACCTTAAGGCAGTGCAAGACTGCATACCATCGAAAATACGGCGTCCAGGCCAAAATGATAAGCCCAAATGGTGGAATAAAGATATTTCAGACTGTCTGCTTGCTAAAAAATTTGCTAATGATAGATTAAAATCCTCACAAAATGACGAAGAACGGGTGAAATTTGTAGAGCTACGACGCAAAGCCAAAAAGTTAATTAAGCAAAGTAAAAAGACCCTGGAGTTACATGTTGCGAATCAAAGTAAAACAAACCCGAAAGAATTCTATAGTTATATCAGAAAGAAAAAAGTAGTTACTTCAACTGTTGGACCGTTAGTCGATGAAAATGGAGAATACACCAAAGACGAAGTACAAATGAGTAATGCCCTCAATACCTTTTTTGCATCAGTTTTTACAACCGAAGACCTCAGTGATATCCCTACACCATCGCCGATTCAGATTGATAATTCAGATGTTCTAAGCAATATCACCGTTACAGAGAGAGAAGTATTGAATTGTTTAGATAAACTCAAGGTAAATAAAACGCCTGGACCTGATACAATCTCACCTAGAGTTCTAAAGGAAGCTAAGGATGAGCTCTCCAAACCACTGACATTGCTATTCAATGAATCCTTGCAGTCTGGGACTATGCCTGATCAGTGGAAGCTAGCCAACGTAACACCGATATTCAAAAAAGGCAGCAAATCCCTACCCAGTAACTATCGTCCAATTAGCTTAACATCAATTGTATGTAAAATGCTAGAAACGGTCATAAGAGACAGACTCGTAAATCACTTAGAGGCAAATAACTTACTTAAAGATACTCAACACGGCTTTCGTAAAAAACGTTCCTGTTTAACAAACCTCTTAGACTTCTTCCACGATATCTTCAACCTCTACGATGAGAGTAAAGCTGTAGATATTATATACCTTGATTTTCAAAAGGCCTTTGACAAAGTTCCCCACAAACGATTACTGCTAAAACTAAAAGCGCATGGAATACAAGACGGTGTGTTGAAATGGATAGAAAATTGGCTCAGCGACAGAAAGCAAAGAGTAGTCATAAACGGTAAGGCATCTAAATGGACCAATGTAAGTAGTGGGGTACCCCAGGGATCGGTACTAGGACCAATTCTCTTTCTAATTTACATCAACGACATAGATGAGGGTCTCACCTGTACAGTCTCGAAATTTGCTGACGATACAAAAATTGCAAATAGCGTACTCTCAAAAGAACAAGTTGACGATATGCAACACAATCTAGATAAATTGTCATGTTGGGCCCAAATTTGGCAAATGAGTTTCAATGCGGATAAATGTAAAGTACTACATATCGGATACCTAAATGAGAAAGCAAACTATTCGATGAATGGCACTCAGCTTAAGAATGTAAACAAAGAAACCGATCTGGGAGTAACAATATCGAGTAACCTAAAACCGAGTCAACAATGTTCAGAAGTTGTTAAGAAGGCAAACAAAATAATTGGCTTTATAGGCAGGTCATTTGAGCATAAATCCAAAGATGTTATCCTAACCCTTTACAATTCCTTAGTCCGCCCTCTTCTGGAATACTGCGTTCAATCCTGGTGCCCTTATTACCAAAAAGATATAAACAAGCTAGAACGAGTTCAACGTAGAGTTACCAAAATGATACCTAGCCTAAAGAACAAACCATACGAAGAGCGTCTTAGAGAATTAAATCTATTTCCTTTAACCCAGCGCAGATTAAGAGGCGACTTAATTCAAGTGTTCAAAATCATCAAAGGCATCGACAATATGAACTGTAGTAAGTACTTCACTATCGACCAATCTAATTACACGCGGGGAAACGGTTGCAAAATTATTGGTAAATCTTTTAACTCACACGAATCTAAGAATTTTTTCTTCAATCGAGTTGTCAACTTGTGGAATGGGCTTCCCCGAGACGTTATAGACTGCAGCACCGTTGATTCATTTAAACTCCGCTTAGACAAATATCTCGCATCAAACCCGCGACTGACTGCGTTTGTAAATGAATAACTTTATTGTATACCCCCCTCAGTTACTAACCCATCTGTCCCCTACTAACTTCCTAATCCTGCCACGGACATTAGTTCGAGGGCAGTAGTTCCCTTTCCAATGTTCCCTTACCCACTCTAAACCACTGTTTGGACACTTGATCCTCAGTGTTTTGGAGGACAAGCAGCCTAGAAGGGTCACTAGACCTGTTGTTGCTTGATTTCCTTTGTACTCCTTTGTACTCTCTTAGCGGCTCTCTCATCCCTCTCATCTGCTAAAGATATAAGTTTAAAAATAGCATCCTCTCCAGTCACACCTAATGATTTAGCCTCCTTAAGTATATCCGATATTCCACTCATGGCTAGAAGGGATAATACTAATCACAAAGAAACTCAAACTCATTCAGCAGGACACCCCCAGCACATTGATGGGACAACAGCTCCTAAAAAAAAGAAAGATATAATTAAACACCAACCAGAGCTCTTAACATACAGTATACTAATCCCAGGACAAGAGAATGAGTATCCTACACACTGCGCCACTGTCAAGGAAATCACTTATGATATTCTAGGTAGGTTACGTGATTTCAGAGTAACTTGATATACACTCGATAAATTAACAACTCATTCTCTTAGCCTACATAAGATAAGGATTAGTGATAGAAAATACATAACCTCAAAAGTATATTATAAAATATATATATTACAAATAATGAAAAAAGAAACCCATAACATTATTTTACATACATTCACACCATTCACCCAAATTCACACTAAAAGACATTCGCATTATAAAGAAGGGTGCAGTGGTGAATATCTTAGGGCTAATTAGTTTGTGGTCAATTAATTAACTTTCAAATAAGTATGACTACATGAATGACAACTTGAATGACAACTTTTAATGACAACTTTAAGTAGACTACGAGAGGGTCCCAAAGTAGACCATTACTGCTAAGGTCTCAAAAAGGAATGAAAAGTAATGATGAATATAGAAGTCCCCCTCCTCTTCACTGGTTGACTTGAACTCCTGGCTGTCCTAAGGTAGGCTAATACGGCATAGGTCTCCAGAGGGAATGCAAGGAAATGATGAATATAGAAGTCCCCCTCCTCTTCACTGGTTGACTTGAACTCCTGGCTGTCCGGGCGCACACAGGCTGAGAAACTGCAGTACAGCCCTGAGAACTATACGTGAGGGCTCCCACAAGGCAACCTGGAGTCACCACACAGTACTTGTATGCCGATCCTGGACCCGTCAACAGCTGCAGGGCTCGAAGTGTAACCAACGCTCTCCCTCATCCAAGTCCTACACTCGCCTTAGACCAAACAGAACCAGCCCACACTCGTTCACGGATGAGTCCGCTCGGTCAAAGCACCAGGTAGACCGAAACGGCCACATCAGGATCGGACTAAGGTTAGATTCTTGGCATATATCATGGGCAAGATCCTGGTCAAAATTCATAAGTAAGAGCTCTGGTGGCAGACCCCCAGCACACACACGCTACACCGCTAGGAAGCAAAGAAAGAAAACACTTAGGAAATGACCCCGTAAAGACGTAAAGTATTATGATACTGACAAATACAATCACAGAAGAAAATCATCACTGTCAGACACCATCACTAATACTTCACTCTTAAGCAATTCACTATATGTAGCACCAACACTCACTAGTAGCTGAAGAGACTGTAATCCTTGTGTGCTGGGAATGTACTGACTGACTGAATTAAGTCCTCTACCAATTCACCTCTCAATAATTCATAAAAGTCAAAACACACACTGAATCAATATTCGATACCCCGAACACCCACCTCAAAGAAAATAAGAATTGAATTATACAACTATCACTTACACTAACAAACCATCTGAAACTCTAATGAATCAATCTACACTAGCACGCATACCTGTACAGTATCACATAGTCTCGTAAAGCATCGAATCCAAAATTGAAACTCACCAATGCATACACACACACACACACACACAACACTCGCTCTCATGAAAGACGCCATCTATGATCAGATAGCCTAACCAGATTATTCACACCTATCAAAGCAATATGACACAATATCCCTGACATCACCCAAAAAAGAACCATGATCAAAACATGCACTAACAACAACTTATAAAGGGCGGGTGCCCAACCCCGAAAGGGGTTGAAATAGGGGAGCTATCCCCCCGCCAAAGGCGGCTTTCTAGGACCTTTCCTAGCTGATGCTGAGAGGATTGGATTCTAGTCATGTGGTGATGGGCTGGTCTATCAGAGTGAGAACTGAGCGATCTCTGCCATACCCATAGCTTACTCCGACTGTTCCTTTTACTTATGTATTTCCTAGATCTCAAGTGACGGCGTCTTTTCCGTGGATTGACCTCCCAATATACCAAGATTGGAAGCCAAAGCGTCACATTTTTCCTTTGCCCCTCAACTTTCTCTTCATAATTGCTGAGGGGCACAGGGCCCTGGGTGGGGCTTTGGTTTCCCGGGCGTTTCCGCACCCTCCTCAGCTCCTCGCCATGGAGTGGCTTCGGTCACCCAGGCTTTATTGTGGTAGGCAGGGAGGGTTCTGTGGGGGTGCTCGGTTATGGCCTTGGCCTTGCTCGGGGTCTTGGGGCTGTTCGGCCAGGCAGCTTGGGGAACAACAACAACGGTGATTGTCTGGATATATTTATACCAATCTCTGTTAAGGGGGTATTGGTTGGTTTTGGGTCTATATAATTATACAAAAAAAAATCCTTGCTAGACCTCGATCAAGCTTTAAAAAAAAACACCCACAAGATACTCTTTCAAGATAAATTTGTAAATTTGTTGGTAGAAAAATGTCTCGACCGAAGGCCGCTTCCTTCTAAAATTACAGGCTCGCTATCGCTCGCCAGGGAATTTTTTTTACACCTAAATAGCACGAAAGGTCTAAAAAATTACAACGAAATGGGGCGAAAGATGTTATAATCTTCAAACTAACGGAACAAACATCTTAACCCCCTCCGACTCATATGACGCGATCACGTCATATGGCGGTTTTGCCAAGAAACTCATATGACGCTAGTGCGTTATATGAACATATCTTAATATCTCTCTAATAAGTTATATGACGCTCTAGCGTCATTTAGGCCTCAGTAAGTTAGGAAAGTTAGATCAGAATCTGTCGAATGGTGTCAACCCTAAGTTCCTCTGACTTCTAACGGTCCCTCAGTGAGATTTTGACTGTTGTGGGGATAATACTGTGCGGTCCGCCTCCTCATCAGTAAGTTAACTATTTCAGTCAGAGGGGTTAAAATATCAAAACTAATATGCTAAACATGAGGGGGTCCAGAAAAAGTGAGTACTACCCCCTTATGTCATTTCATTATTAGGGTGGAAATGCATTTTCAATAATCAAAGGATAAACAACGAGCAAAATATACTCTTGCCTATTTTAATATACCCTTTTTATTCCCTTTGTTATTTTTACAGTGTGGGGTATTTCTGAAAACGACTGTATTACAAGCTTAATGAACACATCAGCGATCAACTATTACTGGGAATGACTAAATCTCCACTATTCCCGAATATCAGGTGGTGTTTAAGAGCAGATCCAGCCACTGTGAGGACGGCTTAGGTTATTTCTGGTAGTGGTGGGATATACAGATAGATGGATGGAGATAGATAGATAGATAGAGATATACAGATAATATGGATAGCTATAGATAGATATATAGATAGCTAGATAGATATAGAGATAGATAGATAGATAGATAGATAACTATAGATATATAGCTATATGGATTGTTATAGATAGATAGATAGATAGATGTATGGATAACTATAGATAGATAGATAGATAAGTAGATATATATACAGATATGTGGATAACGATATATAGATAGATAGGTAAATGTGAAAGTTCATATATCGATAGATAGATTTAAATACAAGTGTAGATAGAATGATATATGTATAAATAGATAGACAAATAAATACTCACACTCACTCACTCTCTCAAACACACACAAAACACACACACACACACACATAAAATCACACACCTAAAAATACACACACACACACTTATATGAAGGACCGGAACAAAGCTAGACTTAATCCTTTATACACTGTGTTGGCTAATGTTATATCTGTATTGACAAATAGTCTCTCGCTCACTCTCTCTCTCTTGTGTGTGTGGGGTGGGGGATGAGGGCTAAGTAGGTTCACACACACACACACACAGACACACACATAGAGATACTGTATATATATATATATATATATATATATATATATATATATATATATATATATATATAATTATATATGTACTGTACATATATATTGTTACGCATCTGGACCTCAGTTGCTTAGAGACGGTATACGAAAATAATGACTAATGCAAATGCAGCTTGTCTCTCTACCAAACAACACCGGGTTTAGCAATGCTGGGTTGGATAATCAAAACAGTTAAATACATATAGGCTACCAGCAGACATCCACGAAAAAAAAGAGTGCAGGTGTACTTCCAGCATAACAGGATATGCGCGCCCTCGACAATACTAAACCATGCGCAAACCAGCCAACGGTAATCCACTCTCAACCCAAGAGAGTTGCACATAATAATGTTACATATAATAATGTTCTAACAATACAAGGCAGTGTCCTAATATAACTACTAACCTCGGGGTGATATTAGTGGAAGCAAGTTGCCCTGACCACCTCTAATATCACACCAATATATCCTGCTTCAACCTGGGCTCCCCAGTGAGTTACCGCCCAAACAATGAACTCTTAGAGTCCACCTCCCACACTCACTTAACTATGGGGGGGGGGGGTCCAGACTGAAGCTGGATTCCTAATTAATATTAAACACTCCGTTGCCTCAGTTCGAAACCCGAGATAGGGAACACACAAGTGCTGGGGCAGAACCGTCAAGGATGTTACCGGGTCCTAAGCACGAACACTGGGAAAAATATGTAGGGGTTATGGATGTGTGTGTGTGTGGACTGTCTATGGGATTAACAGTGCTTATTAGTAAGGACCCCGGCAAACCTCCCAGCTCTTCCCTATCACGAATTCCGAAGTAGCCACCGGAGGTTCAGAATATATGATGAAAATGGAAAGATAATATAATGCTGATCAGAGGAAAAAGATAATTAAATGAATAAATTAATGTCTAGGATTCTTTGGAAATTACGTTACGTTACTATTATGCAAGCAAGGAAAATAAACGAAGCAGACTGATGGGTCACGAGAGAGAAGGGGACACCAACTATCTAGTCTGGCCGCCAACGAGAGAATGAGCGGACCGGATGTTGCAGAGCCAGTCTCAAACGAAGGGGTTGCAAAATCTCACCACACGATATGATAAGACTAAGACACTTCACCAGAATAACTTATACTAAAGTATTCCTGTGTTAACAACTTAACTAAAACAGTGTGGCAGATAAAATATAGTACATCTTTATATTGTAACACAACTGAACTTGCAATGATCACATAATTAATTAAACTCATGTTGCATAGCAACCTTACCTCCCACGAGGCAAGAGCAACAAGCTGTCAACGCCTCCCTCACCAGCCACATTATCCAGTAAACAACACTGCCGCTTAACTAACAACTGATTAGACGAATCTAATAACACTCTATGGGCTCATTTTACACGAATGTTTATTGAGACAAAAATGCTTAGAGGTACGGCAATACTAGTCATGAGTAATTGGAAGGGTATCGGAGAGAAACTCACAATACCAGGTCTTTCTAAGGGTAGACTTGGCACAGTTGCTTTAACCCGTACAGCCCCAGCGACGCGTCTGACGTGTCGGCGATGTATGTAACGCACAGCCCCAGAGACGCGTCTGGCGCGTCACCCTAATTGCGCCGACCGTAACCTCAGGTGTAGCCACTCAAGAGGGCTCAGATTTGTATGGGAACTGTGTACGTGTCCCTCGCAACCGTGCCGATGGTTGAAAACTCTCAAAGTCCACGTGCGTGCGCGTGAGCGCGCAATAACCTGTTTTTTTGGGGTAATTGCCTTCAATTTTTTACTCTTGTAAAATACGTTTTCGGGGGCTCTGTAGGACCATTCTTTAAGCTTTTTGAGCAGTTTTTCGTGGTTTTTCCTTCATTCCTAACCCATTCGCTATTGTTTCTGGAATAAAACCATTTTTTGAAAACCGGCCAGGTTCTGGTGAACAAACATTACAAAACTAGCTGGGGCTCCACGGGTTAATAAACCTGGCGCCAGTCGAGTCTATCTTTTTTTTTTTTTTTTTTTTTTTAAGAGACAATGAACGGAGGAAGGAAAAACACAGATAAAACAAAAAGGTCCAAGTGCCTAAAGGCATCCTCCATTCATAAAATGTTTGTAAGAACTGGATTTAAACTGTTGTAGATTGTAAGTTTGTGGAAAGCAACTCGGGGGAAGTGAATTCCAAATAGTAGTAGTTCTGGGGATAAATTAATTTTGATAAGCAGAAGTTCTGCATTGTGGAGGAGAAAGTGTAAATTCATGGGCGCTCAAAGCTGCCCTAGTTCTACGGGGAAAGATGTGGAGAGGCGGCACAATTGAAGCAAGTTCTTCGGAACAATTGTAGTGAAAATATCTGTAGAATAATGCAAGGGATGCAACGTTTCTTCGTATGGATAATGTAGGAAGGTCCTGTGTGATTGCAGGGTTATTGATTAATCTAATAGCTTTATTTTGAATTTTGTCCAACTGCCTCAATGCAACCACTCCACTTCCACTCCACAGAGGTGAACAGTAATCCATCTGAGAACGCACATGACTTTTATATATTACGGCCAACTGCTCGCCAGTGAAGAATTCTCGAACTCTGTACAGGAGTCCCAGTTTTTTAGAGGCATTCTTAGCAATGCTTCTAACATAATGTGTCCAGCTCAAGTTAGTAGTTAATGTTACACCGAGAATGTCAATACTAGGGGAAGTGGGAATATTTACATCATTAAATTAATAATATATGGGAGTCAGTGAGATTCTGTCGGTTAGAAAATTGAATGTACTTGGTTTTCTGTGCATTAAAGGAAACTAGATTATTTTGTCCCCATTCATTAATTCTAGAAAGGTCCTGGTTCAGAGAAATTGCAGTGTTTATTTTTGAATTTATAAGATCGGGTTGGGTGAAAGAATTGGTAAATGTGAAGGAACTGTGGAGTGTTGAGTCATCTGCATAGGAATGTATTGGATTATCAGTGGTAGATATAAGATCATTGATATGAATGAGGAACAGAGTTGGGGCCAAAACTGATCCCTGGGGAACACCAGCATTTATTGAGTGAAATTGAGAATAAAGGCCATCTACCATTACACATATTTTTCTGTTATGAAGATAAGAAGAAATTAGTGGAACTAATGATGCAAGGCCGTAGTGTGACATCTTCGACAATAAGGATTGATGCCAGACTCTATCAAATACCTTTGATATATCCAGTGCTATTGTATGTGTTTCACCATGTTGGTGAATTAGATCTTTTACTTTACTTTTGATGGGGAATAAAAGTTTCCATTCCAATTTTTATAAAATCTTGTATGTGGCTCAAGGTGGAGTGTGCATCATTAGAAAAAAAAGAGGTCCGGGGAATATCAATAAAGAAATCTTGAAGACCCTCCCAGTCTGCCCTATCGTAATGCCAATTAGTCACCAAAACAGGTTCAGAGTGGGAAGTTGTGGTAGGTGATAGACAGCTGGCCTGTATCAGACAGTGATCAGAAGATCCAAGCGGGGACCTCACTGTAACATCATAATTTTCTGAATTGGTTGTTAAAAATAAGTCCAGTAGGTGGGAATAATGATCAGGATTATCTGGTACACGGGGGGGGGGGGGGGGGGGGGGGGTTGGTTGACTAGTAAAGTGAGATTAAATGAGTCTGCAAATAGCTCACATTCAAGACCAGCATCATCAGTCCTGGCTGAATGAGTGAGCCATTCAACATTATGGACATTAAAATCACCCAACACAGTGATTTCAGAAGAAGCATTTAAGTTGAGGACACTGAGTTGTGAGGACAGAGAATCAAAAAGACTTTGCTCTGGAGGAGTATTTGGGGAACGGTAGATGCAACATATGTATTTAAATTTACCAGCAGAAATTAATTTGTATATTGAATAATCAAAATAGGGACAATTGAAACTAGTAACCTCCTCCAGGGCAATTTCAGATTTTGCGAAGCAATATACACCTACTTTAGGGGTGAAATTTTGGAGCAGTTGATATCCTGGAAAATTAAATCTAGATGTGTCAGATGTGGATGTTACTCGAGTCTCTGTCAAAAAAAGGAGAGTAGGGGATTCTGCTTGAAGAAATTGGTGTACAGAATTGATGTTAGAGTGAAGTCCCCTTATATTGCTAAAGAAAAAGCTGCACCGACGAGCAGCTTTGGGCAGTATGCTACTCATAAAAACCCTATAGACCCTGGTCATTGTGACACCCTCACACGGGGGGGGGGGGGGGGGGGGAGTTTTGAAGCTTTGAAACAAAACTTTCATTATTAGTTTACAACTGCAAAATATTTACATTGACAGTCTTTTGTATTTACATTGACAGTCTTTTGTATTTACATTGACAGTCTTTTGTATTTACATTGACAGTCTTTTGTATTTACATTGACAGTCTTTTGTATTTACATTGACAGTCTTTTGTATTTACATTGACAGTCTTTTGTATTTACATTGACAGTCTTTTGTATTTACATTGACAGTCTTTTGTATTTACATTGACAGTCTTTTGTATTTTTACATTTTATAGATTTTTTTAACATGAGTAAATATGACTTACTAACTAAATAGCCTCGTGCTCTCCTATCATTCCTCGGAGGACTCACGGGACAAACAGTCTGCCAGGACATTATCAACACCACGGATGTGCCTAACATCGAGATGATATTCCTGCAACATCAAACTCCAGCGAGCAAGTCTCTGGTTCTTGTCCCTGAGCCCATTAAGAAACTGCAGAGGATAGTGGTCAGAGTAGCTTCTGAGCACGGGCCCATATGGTGGCAAATAAACAGCGAAATGGTATAAACTCAAAATAATAGCTAGCAACTCCCTCTCGATCACAGAAAAATTCTTGTGTGCTCGGTTAAACTTTTTCGAAAAGTAGAAAAGGGGGTGCTCAACATCATCCATGTAGACTAAACAATTGGGGACATCTTGCACAACCCTGTCCATTAACTGCTGAAATGTGGCGGGAGCATTCTTCAAGCCGTAAGGCATTACCTGGCACTGATACACTCCTCCAAACTTCAATTGTCACCGCAACTCCAGCAGCCACCAACGCCCCAACGTCAACTGCCAACAATTCAACGCCTACAGTAGCCACTTCAGCTGATGTATCCGATACTCAAGATACAAATAGTGACTCTCTTCCCCCTCAAGACAACTTCCGTGTCGTGAGGAACAACGTTTGCCCCAAGACCAGGAAACACATACCGATTACCGAGTGTCAAAACCGTTTCCAGATACTCGCAGACTCAGATGACGAAGAGGAAATAGAAGAAGTCCGGCTCGTGGGAGACTCGATGATACGTGGTCAGCTCACAGAGTTTTGCGCCAGGGCACCTAAGACCAGGAAGCGTTTTTGTATCCCTGGTGGTGGTGTGGATGACGTAGTTGCAGCAGTTGACGAAGTATCAAAGCTGGCCCCTGCTAATACAATGTACGTCATCCACGTTGGATCCAACGATGTGCAGCGAACCCGGTCGGAAGATTTGCTTTTAAAGTACCAGCAGCTGATCAAGTCGTTTAAGGAGAAGTCATCAAGGATCATCGTCTCAGGAATCGTCCCCCGGCTCGGTGTAGAGAGCCGATTTTACAACATAGCCACCAGCACAAATCGTTGTCTAGCAAACCTCTGCAGGAAGGAGAACGTGGGATTCGTCGACACCTGGGACAATTTCTACTACGATGACTATTTGTTTTCGGACGATGGAGTTCATCTGAACCAGGTGGGAGCAGCACGTTTTGGGCGTCTTCTCAACGATGCGGTGAAGGATTTTCGGAGAAGAAATCGACTCAGCACAGGACAACCAGGAAGGAGGACCGAAGACAGCGAGGACGGCAACCTACAAAGGAATTAAATACTAATCCGTCAAGAACCGCGAATTTGGATAAATCTCCACCAACACGACCCAAATTCAAAACCGTCAGGGATAACGACCGAGGACCGAGGACAGCCATGAATGTAAATGTAGATCCGACCAGAACCAATAATTCGATGAAAGAACGTAATGCGAGTTCTAAAACCGCAACTTTAAAGGTTTTCTATGCAAACGCTCGTAGCATACGCAATAAATTTTCAGATTTAGAGGAACTAGTGTTTACAGAAAATTATGATGTGATTGGCATAACAGAATCTTGGCTCAATACAGAAGATAGAGACTTTTTAGCAGAGTATTCACTTCCCGGTTATGTAATGTTTGAGAACAGCCGAATAAATAAAAATGGAGGTGGCGTTTTATTTTATATCAAAGAAAGTCTTAACCCGACCCTCGTGTCAAAACCTCAAATTGTGAACGTCGACACATCTTTTGTGCTAATAAAGAATAATAAAGGTACAAAAATAATACTTGCGTTAATATACAGACCTCCAGCTCAATCAGTGCAAACTGACCGAGAAATTTACGAACAAATTGCAGATGTAAGTAACTCACAAGATACCGTAATTTTTGGCGACTTTAATTTACCTGTGACCAAGTGGGGCGATACTCTTACTTCACACTCCGGACATGACTTGTATACGAACTTGCAAGAGAGTTCGCTTTATCAATTTGTTCGAACGCCGACCCGTGGTAATAACGTTCTTGACATTGTACTTGCAACAAAAGAAGAATTGATAGAGAATTTGAATGTTGGTGATGAATTCAGTAACAGCGACCATCGTACGATAACTTTCACTTTAAAGTTTACTAGTAACGAACCAAATAGTAGCATCGAAAAAGTCCCTAATTTCAAGAAAGCAAACTTCCATAAACTTAGAGCTATGTTTAAAGAAACTGACTGGAGCTTTTTAATTAACAATAACGACATAAATACATCTTGGAAGTTATTCGAAACCACTTACCTAAAAGCAGTGCAAGACTGCATACCATCGAAAATACGGCGTCCAGGCCATAATAATAAGCCCAAATGGTGGAATAAAGATATTTCAAACTGCCTGCTTGCTAAAAAATTTGCTAATGATAGATTAAAATCCTCACAAAATGACGAAGAACGGGTGAAATTTGTAGAGCTACGACGCAAAGCCAAAAAGTTAATTAAGCAAAGTAAAAAGACCTTAGAGTTACATATTGCGAATCAAAGTAAAACAAACCCGAAAGAATTCTATAGTTATATCAGAAAGAAAAAAGTAGTTACTTCAACTGTTGGACCGTTAGTCGATGAAAAAGGAGAATACACCAAAGACGAAGTACAAATGAGTAATGCCCTCAATACCTTCTTTGCATCAGTTTTTACAACCGAAGACCTCAGTGATATCCCTACACCATCGCCGATTCAGATTGATAATTCAGATGTTCTAAGCAATATCACCGTTACAGAGAGAGAAGTATTGAATTGTTTAGATAAACTCAAAGTAAATAAAACGCCAGGACCTGATACAATCTCGCCTAGAGTTCTAAAGGAAGCTAAGAATGAGCTCTCCAAACCACTGACATTACTATTCAATGAATCCTTGCAGTCTGGAACTATGCCTGATCAGTGGAAGCTAGCCAACGTAACACCGATATTCAAAAAAGGCAGCAAATCCCTACCCAGTAACTATCGTCCAATTAGCTTAACCTCAGTTGTATGTAAAATGCTAGAAACGGTCATACGAGACAGACTCGTAAATCACTTAGAGGAAAATAACATACTTAAAGATACTCAACACGGCTTTCGTAAAAAACGTTCCTGTTTAACAAACCTCTTAGACTTCTTCCACGATATCCTCAACCTCTACGATGAGAGTAAAGCTGTAGATATTATATACCTTGATTTTCAAAAGGCCTTTGACAAAGTTCCCCACAAACGTTTACTGCTAAAACTAAAAGCGCATGGAATACAAGACGGTGTGTTGAAATGGATAGAAAATTGGCTCAACAACAGAAAGCAAAGAGTAGTCATAAACGGTAAGGCATCTAAATGGACCAATGTAAGTAGCGGGGTACCCCAGGGATCGGTACTAGGACCAATTCTCTTTCTAATTTACATCAACGACATAGATGAGGGTCTCACCTGCACAATCTCAAAATTTGCTGACGATACAAAAATTGCAAATAGCGTACTCTCAAAAGAACAAGTTGACGATATGCAACACAATCTAGATAAATTGTCATGTTGGGCCCAAATTTGGCAAATGAGTTTCAATGCGGATAAATGTAAAGTACTACATGTCGGATACCTAAATGAGAAAGCAAACTATTCGATGAATGGCACTCAGCTTAAGAATGTAAACAGAGAAACTGATCTGGGAGTAACAATATCGAGTAACCTAAAACCGAGTCAACAATGTTCAGAAGTTGTTAAGAAGGCAAACAAAATAATTGGCTTTATAGGCAGGTCATTTGAGCATAAATCCAAAGAAGTTATCCTAACCCTTTACAATTCCTTAGTCCGCCCTCTTCTGGAATACTGCGTTCAATCCTGGTGCCCTTATTACCAAAAAGATATAAACAAGCTAGAACGAGTTCAACGTAGAGTTACCAAAATGATACCTAGCCTAAAGAACAAACCATACGAAGAGCGTCTTAGAGAATTAAATCTATTTCCTTTAACCCAGCGCAGATTAAGAGGCGACTTAATTCAAGTGTTCAAAATCATCAAAGGCATCGACAATATGAACTGTAGTAAGTACTTCACTATCGACCAATCTAATTACACACGGGGAAACGGTTGCAAAATTATTGGTAAATCTTTTAACTCGCACGAATCTAAGAATTTCTTCTTCAATCGAGTTGTCAACTTGTGGAATGGGCTTCCCCGAAACGTTATAGACTGCAGCACCGTTGATTCATTTAAATTCCGCCTAGACAAATATCTCGCATCAAACCCGCGACTGACTGCGTTTGTAAATGAATAACTTTATCCTCCCCTCAGTTACTAACCCATATGTCCCCTACTAACTTCCTAGTCCTGCCACGTTAGTGGCAGGGCAGTAGTTCCCTTTCCAATGTTCCCTTACCCACTCTAAACCACTGTTTGGACACTTGATCCTCAGTGTTTTGGAGGACAAGCAGCCTAGAAGGGTCACTAGATCTGTTGTTGCTTGATTTCCTTTGTACTCCTTTGTACTCCCCCCACCTCAAAACTAGCGATTTTCTTGGCACGTTCTGGTAGTGGGACTTGCAAATAGCCTTTAACTAAGTCCACTTTTATGATGCACGTGGCTGCCCCAATCGTTTCTACCGAGTCATCAACTCTCGGTAAAGGGTAGGTATCTGTCTTGGAGAGTAAATTTACTTTGCAAGGTGGTCATTTTATAGGCTTGTTCTCTCCCACATTGATGTTATGTACCGCCCAAGATGTCAAACCTGGTGCATCCCCGAACACGTGTGGATAAACCCACAAGGTAGTAAACATCTCCTCAACCCTTTCCGGAGGTAAATGGGTCAATTTCTCCCGCAGGGCCAGGTACCCGTTCTCTGCCCATGTCCCAGCCGGCACAGCCTCACCTGGGAAAAGCTCCCTCTCCTCCTTCGTGCCTTCTACAACCAGAACAGGGCAATGAGACACGGCATCCTGGTCCCTTGGACCGAAGAATTGGGGAGAGTGCAGAGGGGGGTTGAGAGGCACTGCAGGAGCTTTGCCTGGCGTTCCCACAGTGCATGAACCGCTAGCCCCGGGGCCTGGGTTATCCAACCACCATCCACCAGGCCCGGGCTCACCCTGCACCACCGACTCCAACTCGCCAGTCAATAACATAGGCAAGAAATTGACCGTATCTGACTCAACTTTCTCTACTGACCCGTTCTGAGTGGATACAGTAGCACAAACTGCCTCAGACAACTCCCCGTTAACATGGCAGAGCTGATGGGTCTTACGTCTGCCTGGATTACTCTCCCCGACCATAGAAAACAAGTGTGTTAATAAAGCATCACTCTGCGGCGCCTCACCAATCTCCCCCGGTGCCACGGTGGTAAGATTAGGTATAGCCTCCAAGTCGGTCTGATTCGATGATACAGGATCAACCGGTCCTCCCGTAGGGACCCGATCGCTCCCTTCAGTATCACCTCTGGCACCGGGTGAAACGAGTGAGGAGCTTTCCACTGAGCCTTCCTCCTCGTCCTGCACACCCTCGGCACCCTGCAGATCAGTCGAATCTATGGGTGATGCAGATTCAGTTCTGTACATCCCCTCGATCAGATCTATCTCCTTCCCTAACAATTCCTCCGGCTGTGCAACCTGGGCCATAGATCTCTTGACCTCACACACCGGAAACAAATCGGGAGGCAGCTTCTTAGCCTCCTTGTTCCTCTCCTCAGGTTGTACCTGCTCCGACACCACTACCGGAGGTGGAAAGACTCTACTCCCTGCCATATCTGCTCCAAGCAGAAAATCAATCCCCTCCACAGGTAATGTGTCCACGACTGCTACCTTCGCCGTCGCCGTGACTACAGGACACCTAAGATGAACAGGAACGAGGCTCTAATAGGCCTCAGTGTTTACACCTCGACATAACACAAACTCGTCAGATTTTATCGGCTTCCCCGTCAAGTTCAAACACATGGACTGCTTAGCTCCCGAATCCCTAAGAACCTTGACTGGATACACCTTCCCACACAGCTCTACTTCACCCTCATGAACGAAAGCCTGGCACCAAGCGAGCGAGGCTTCTGGACTTGCAATGGTACCTAGTTGAGACACTTTGTCAGGGGCAGGCTGTGCCACGGCCGTTGGCACCCCATGCTTCACCCTTCGGTCTGCCTCCAACCTCGGTAACAAAGATTCATCCCCTCCTCCCTGGATACCAACCACTAGCGACACAGGCTTAGCAAGCGCTGCAGAAGACTTTGCCTGGGGACAGTTTGGTTTAATATGTCCGATCTGTTTACACCCATAACACCTAACAACACTGGAATCAGGTCGGGCTGAATTTGGTGATTTTGGTCTGTCTCGACCATTATTATTACGTGTGGGACCAGGGCCACATTACTGTACCCTCCGCTTCCACCTGCTCGGTACTTCTCGTCACGTGCAGTCGTGGGGGGGGGGGGGGGGGGGGGCATATCTGGCACGATCAGTAAAACCCTTGGTTGCCAACACTCGATCGTCAGCCCACACGGCAGCATCAGACAGCTTGCCGGGGCGCTTCTCACGGATCTTTTGGCATATCTCTCTGTCGACATTGTTGGTAAAGTGTTCTAGCAGGAAAAGCTCAATTGCCTCATTTAAATTGGTTTCATTTTCACTCAAAAGCCAACGAGACAAACAATCACGGAGGTACTTAGCAATCTCAACATGAGTATGATTAGGCTTCTTCCTTGCATTACGAAATTTAATGCGATAGGCTTCTGGTCTGAGTTCATATGCCTTAAGGATAGCCTGCTTTAAATTATCATACTCTGCTAAGTCCTCCACTGACATCCTATCATATGCCTCGAGCGCTTTTCCCTTGAGAACATTTGCCACCAATGCCGCCCAGCGTTCTCGTGGCCACTCGAACTCCCGTGCTTTCTTTTCAAATCGCTGGAACCATTCAGTGACTTTTTCCTCGTCAAAAGCGGGAACGAGCTTCAGGCTACGAGACAACTTTAACTCGCTAGATTCCTCCCTGTGTACCGTGCCCACTTGTACCCTTGTGTACCTACCCCTTCTACCTCAACTTTGGTTCTTTGTACTCCATTGTCATTCTCTGTGTTTCTAACCTCTCCTCCATCTCTCTCTTTCTCTTTCTCTTCTCTTCTCTCCTGCCTCTCTCTCTCTCTCTCTCTCTCTTGCATTTCCAATTTATTCAACTCTAATTGTATTAGAGCATCACTCGATAGCCCTACCGGGGCAAAAGTAGGGGGAGGGGTAGGAACATAAGCGGGACGGTAACGTGGCTGAATCGTAGAAAGTCCGGCTGGGATAAATGGGAGGGGAGGTGTAACCTGGTTCTGTGCCGCCCAGCCAGCGGCAGGAGTAGAGTGTATAGGATAAAAATGTGGTTGAGTAAGTTGGGGCACACCAGAGGGCATGTCAGGCAACAACGGGGGAATAACAGTAGGACATGTAAACTGGGAAGACGTTATGCTCTCATTAAAAGGACTGGGTGTGAGCGGCGGAGAACGTGCAGGTGTGATATAGCCTCCTGCCGGCACAGTTGTTGACTCAACCTCCTCTTGAACGTCATAATAATACTGCCATATATACTGCTGACATGCTTCCCTCGTGGTAAGAAGAGGCCCCTCTACTCCCAACACTGTTGCTATCAACCTCAATTCCTCCACCCTTCTCAACTGCACTTGTGCCCATTCTGAAGAACTCTGAAGGAACACTATCGCATCCTCCTCACTGGTGATATGTAACGGCACGACACACTGCCCCTCCTCTCTTGCTTGTTGTTCAGACATAATAAAATATAAATGCTAGACAACCTATTAAAAAAAAATTCCTCTGATCAAAATAAATCTTATTAATACTGCTGGTACTATTCTGATTATCCTAGGCAAGGTCGCCACTGTTACGCATCTGGACCTCAGTTGCTTAGAGACGGTATACGAAAATAATGACTAATGCAAATGCACCTTGTCTCTCTACCAAACAACACCATGACGCAACAGGTAAGATCTTTATGAACGCTTCCAGGCTCTTCTCAGGGCTTAAGGTGCACACTGCCCTGCCCTGCTCCTATTCTGAATAATAAGTAGAAGAGAAATACTCGTGTAACTTACTAGCTACGAGAACTCGAAACCAACACCGGGTTTAGCAATGCTGGGTTGGATAATCAAAACAGTTAAATACATATAGGCTACCAGCAGACATCAACGAAAAAAAGAGTGCAGGTGTACTTCGAGCATAGCAGGCTATGCGCACCCTCGAC
Source organism: Lithodes maja (assembly GCA_037953745.1). Classification (NCBI taxonomy): domain Eukaryota; kingdom Metazoa; phylum Arthropoda; class Malacostraca; order Decapoda; family Lithodidae; genus Lithodes; species Lithodes maja. Next base: position 18,559 of record JBAKBP010008621.1, on the reverse strand, counting down.
AATACTAAACCGTGCACAAACCAGCCAACGGTAATCCACTCTCAACCCAAGAGAGTTGCACATAATAATGTTACATAAAATAATGTTCTAACAATACAAGGCAGTGTCCTAATATGACTACTAACCTCGGGGTGATATTAGTGGAAGCAAGTTGCCCTGACCACCTCTAATATCACACCAATATATCCTGCTTCAACCTGGGCTCCCCAGTGAGTTACCGCCCAAACAATGAACTCTTAGAGTCCACCTCCCACACTCACTTAACTATGGGGGGGGGGGGGGATCCAGACTGAAGCTGCATTCCTAATTAATATTAAACACTCTGTTGCCTCAGTTCGAAACCCGAGATAGGGAACACACAAGTGCTGGGGCAGAACCGTCAAGGATGTTACCGGGTCCTAAGCACGAACACTGGGAAAAATATGTAGGGGTTATGGATGTGTGTGTGTGTGGACTGTCTATGGGATTAACAGTGCTTATTAGTAAGGACCCCGGCAAACCTCCCAGCTCTTCCCTATCACGAATTCCGAAGTAGCCACCGGAGGTTCAGAATATATGATGAAAATGGAAAGATAATATAATGCTGATCAGAGGAAAAAGATAGTTAAATTAATAAATTAATGTCTAGGATTCTCTGTTAATTACGTTACATTACTATTATGCAAGCAAGGAAAATAAACGAAACAGACTGATGGGTCACGAGAGAGAAGGGGACACCAACTATCTAGTCTGGCCGCCAATGAGAGAATGAAGGGACCGGATGTTGCAGAGCCAGTCTCAAACGAAGAGGTTGCAAAATCTCACCACACGATATGATAAGACTAAGACACTTCACCAGAATAACTTATACTAAAGTATTCCTGTGTTAACAACTTAACTAAAACAGTGTGGCAGATAAAATATAGTACATCTTTATATTGTAACACAACTGAACTTGCAATGATCACAAAATTAATTAAACTCATGTTGCTTAGCAACCTTTCCTCCCACGAGGCAAGAGCAACAAGCTGTCAACGCCTCCCTCGCCAGCCACACTATCCAGCAAACAACACGTTGACACATAAGGGGAGACTCCTGGATTTATTCTAAACTGAACTTCTAGAAGCGACTCATTGCTGGCCTTTTGCCACATATATGCTAATGGTGTAACAGTGACTCGCTGAAATTTTCATCGTCCTATGTCCGCGCGTGCGCGCGTGAGCGCATTTTTTTTTTTTTTACTAAATATCTGGTGATCCAAAAACCACTTTACAAAATTGTTTTATATTGTGTATGAGGTACCTTATATAGACTGTCTACAACTCCTTGGAAGCATATTGCCAAGTTGATACGTGATAATGTTGAAAACCGCAGGTAAATTATCAATATAAATAATTGGCCCAATTTCCTCTCATAAATAAATCATTTGAGATTAACTAACAACTGGTTAGACGAAACTAATAACTCTCTATGGGCTCATTCTACACAAATGTTTATTGAGACAAAAATGCTTAGAAGTACGGCAAAACTAGTCATGAGTAATTGGAAGGGTATCGGAGAGAAACTCACAATACCAGGTCTTTCTAAGGATAGACTTGGCACAGCTGCTTTAATAAATCTGGCGCCAGTCAGTCTAGCTACTCATAAAAATCCTATAGACCCTGGTCATTGTGACAATATTTATATATTTTTTTTTTTTTTTCTATGTGATTGAGGGAGGCAAAAGGCATAACTGCCTATAGCGAGTGCCTCCCCCATAGTTGAAAGAGTGACAGGGCCAAAATCAAGGGACGTTCGAGCCAAAATGCCTGGACACACAGAGATTGAAGCAATTTAAGTCATAGGAAGAGGGAAAGACTGATTCTGGGAGAGAGTTCCAGAGCTCAGCTGTTGAGTAGAAGAAAGTTTGAGAGTAACGTTTCATTCTTGGGTTGGAGAGTTGCACAGAGTAGGGGGGGGATTGAGTTGCAAGACGGGTACCACGTGCCCTACGTAAAGGAGGTGGTATACACTGGGAAAGCTCTGAGGAATACTGATTATTATACTGTAGTAGCGATAGAATAGCGAGAGAGATGCAACATTGCGGCGGAGAGAGAGAGATTGCAGAGAGTTGGTGAGTGGACGGGAGTTAATGATACGAAAGGCCTTCCTTTCAACTTTGTCTAGGAGAGCGGTGGAACCTCCCCACACATGTGAACAATACTCAATACAAGGACGCACTATGCCCCTGTACAGAGCAAGAAGCTGTGCAGGGGTAAAGAACCCCCTAAGGCGGTTGACCACACCCAGTTTCTGGGAGGCTGCCTTAGTAAGACTGGTAATATGGTCCTTCCAACTGAGAGCAGAAGAAAAAGAGACACCAAGAATATTGAGAGAAGATGAAGGATTGATTTTTTATTGTTGAAGAATAAGGGATAGTCCGCTGGGAGTTCCTTACGGGTAGATAGATGGAGAAATTGGATTTTGGAAGCATTAGAGGTAACAAGGTTTTCTCTGCCCCAATTGGAGATAGTATTTAGATTAAAATTTAAGAGTTCTATGGCTTCATTACGTTTGTCGTTGAGGGATTGCTGGCTGGGGCGTTCTGAAAAACTAATGGAGCAGTGTAAGGTTGAGTCGTCTGCGTATAAATGGATGGGAATTGAGGTACAGTTGAGGAGATCATTTATCAAAATTAGAAAGAGAATAGGGGATAGGACAGAGCCCTGAGGAACACCAGAGTTTATACGGTGAGGAAGTGAACATTGGCCGTCCACAACCGCGGCTATGGAACGGCCGGAAAGGAAATTAGAGACAAAGGCACAGATGGAGGGATAGAAACCGAAGGAGGGTAGTTTAGAAATTAAAGATTTGTGCCAGACTCTATCGAAGGATTTAGATATGTCTAGTGCAATAGAAAAGGTATCACCGAATTCCCGAAAGGAGGATGACCATGAGTTAGTAAGATATGAAAGAAGATCACCAGTAGAGCGACCCTTAAGGAAGCCATACTGGCGATCTGAGAGCAGATTATGAGAAGATAAATGCTTAAGAAATTTGGAAGCAAGAATAGTTTCAAAAACTTTAGAAAGACAAGAGATGAGAGCAATTGGACGATAGTTGGAGGGTTGAGAGCGGTCACCCTTCTTTGGGACAGGTTGAATGTGAGCAAATTTCCAGCATGAAGGGAAGAAGTTAGAGGATAGACAGAGACGAAAGAGTTTGCCTAGGCAGGGAGTCAGCACGGAAGCACAGTTTTTGAGAACAACAGGAGGAACACCGTCCAGACCGTACGCCTTATTAGTATTAACATATATATATATATGTACAGTATATATATATAATTATATATACCGTATATATTTATATATATATATATATATATATATATATATATATATATATATATATATATATATATATAAAAAAGAGAGAGAGAGAGAGAGAGAGAATACAAAATAGTAAAACATGCCAAATTAGTAGCTAACACCAAATCAGTGGTGATTAACACACTAAACATAGCCAACATACAAGGAGAAATACTGATTGTGTTAAGCCTTTAAATTAAGTCCCTTTCTGTCCTATTATTAGATGGGTTTATCACTACCCAATAAACGTTTAACCCCTTCTAACCTGCCGCGGTCTTTTAAGCTATATTTTGGCTATTATTAGACGATTTTATACAGTTATAAATGGACCTCCAGCAATTAACAGGCTTCTAACTATCTTAATTGACCCTTTTTACTACCACAGATCCTTTTTAAGCTTCATAAAATCGTCCAAATATAGCTAGAATAAAATAAGAGGATGTCGCCGGTAAAGAAGGGGTATAAGGGTATATTGATAGTTATTTTCCTTAAATTATACGATATTTATATGACACCTCTCTGTCCAATTATTAGATGTGTTTGATCACTACTCAATATATTTTCAAAGGCTGTACTATTATGGCCACTTTAATTAACCTTGTCATACCTTCATTAAACCTATATTTGTTTCTTTACAGTGTGGTCCTGGAGTTAATGTATTGGCGGATTGGGTTCGTTTATATTATTATTATTATTAGTAAGGTAAATAGACTGCCAACCAATCAACACGCTCCCTTTAACCTTCCCTTTAAACCATCTGAGTTTGACAGTCTGGATTCTTGCTGTAAACATGCCACACATTCCCAGCCGACCAATCAGAAGCCTCCGTTTTCGGAGCTGAGATCTACGTGTCCAGCTTCACCTTTAAACTCGCTCTCGCTCTCTCCACAGGCCGTTTTCTCTGGTTGCAATAGGTCTAATGCATTAGTGCCAGCCCTCTATACTCCCGTAAGCCACTAAAAGACATTTGCAACCAGCTTCCAGGAATTTATTATGGAGAGAAAAGAGTTGAAGCGAATGAAGAAAATATTCAAGCCGCGCGGCCAAAACAACGACTGGCCGAGCGAGCGGCTCAGCCAATCACAGCGCCGGAAAGCGGAAGGCGGGGCTATATGAAGGGGGTGGGGGAAGCTGCAGAGCTGGATTGCATCCCACTTGCTTGTCCTGGACAGTCGTTCCCCTAGCCCTCTGGAAACCCATTCGCCAATAAGTGTTTTAACTGACGGAGTTTTGGCCATTTCTGGACTCTGTTTTTTTTTACTCTTGAAGATTTTTCTTCATTTTAGTCATTTTTAGCTGGACTCGGGAATTTTACTCTTGAGTCTGCTTTTTGGTCTCTGCCGTTTTTTACCTGGACTGGTTTCAGCACCCTTTCTTTTTTTTTATTACTTGCCCGTCCCACCCAGTAGACGCTGCCTTCTTTAGTACCGAATCGAACCCTGAAGGGCCACCGCAGGGTGGTTCCATGAGGGGGGCTCAATAGGAGCTGAGGGAGGAAAAGTTGGCAGCAGGGTATTGTTAGGGGTTAGACGCTCCAGTGGCACTGGTACTCAAACACCATTCGACAGCCTTTAGAGGCTGGTGGTTAAGGGGTGCTGGCAGCCCAAGGCGCTAGGCAGGTTTAGATAATAGGTGTCATCCGTAGGGTGACACTAAGGGCACTTAGGATTAGGTTTTATCTGCTGAAACCAGTGCAGGGATTAGGCGGTGGCTGGCCTGAGAGCTTTTAACTTTAAACTTTGCACCTTTTTTTTTATTTTGTTTTTAACAGAGTTCAAATTGCTCACTTGTTTTAACGTCACATTCCTTTTGAGTTTTGTTGCCTTTGTTTTACATTTCGTTATTTTAACTAAATTCTTGTGATTTCCCACTTGTTGTAACGTCACAATCCTTTTGAGTTGTTTTTACCGTAGCCTTCTGGGAGAGCTTCATATTGTATGTGGATCAAGTGTGAACTCCATCAACCAATCAGAGAGAGGCAGCACATATCATTCCGCCACTCTAACCCCAAAGTCGTTTCTCTTTTGATGTTTTCATAGGGTCACCCATCCAATTGGTGCCCAGAAACTCTATACTTAACCTCTCTCACTCATATCCCCCTTTACTCTCGTATCCTCTCCTTACTGTAATAAATTTCCACCACTGTTAATAGATTAACCATCATTGAGACATGAAATACTGAACTCTCACTTTAGATAATGTCTTCCAAAGTCCGACTGAAAATAATAGATAAAGAGAAAGACACTTCTGTCCAACGAATATCGCAGATTGCCTACCAGAATTTCCATATAGCATTTGCACGTTTTTTCCCAACGTATGATGGATATAAGGCAATATGCAGAAGCGAAGAAGAGGCAGATAAATTGCTGCAGCAGGAAGCCATTGATATGTACAAGAAAAATGGCATAGAGATTGTGATTCCTCCAGAAGTAAGGGCTAGACGGACAGTGTTTATTAAACAAATAGATAATCACATCGGCAGTCATAGCAAGGAAGAGCTGAAACAGGAAATAGAAGATAAGAACGAATGGCTAAAAATAGATGAGGTAATAAAGATCCGTGAATTTACACATCTGCTGAAAATCCGACTGAAAGAAACTGCCATGGCTGATAATGTACTAGAGAGAGGCATTTTAGCCTTCAACATGAGCATCACACCTAATCAATGCCAACGAGAGACTTTTGCAAACCTTCTGACCTGCTTCAGATGTTTAGCAGTGGAAGACCACCAAACTAGAGACTGCAAAGAACCAAATATGACATGCTCAGAATGTGGACAACACGGTCATAAGTGGGATAACTGCAGTAACCAAAATAAAGCATGTATAAATTGCATAAAACAAGATAGACCTAAAACTGAACACAGAGCTCTTGCAATGAGTTGTCCAATAAGAAAGGAAAAGATGAAACTGAAGTTGGAGGAGAAGGCCCAGGACAAACTGATCAAAGAAAATCAAACTTTTGCAAGTATTGTGAAGGCAGCCACAAAGGAAGCGACCCCACATCACGAATCAAAGACAACCATTAACCTCAGCGAGATCAAACATACAAACCTCCTAATATGCATACTGCATGCACATGTCGTGAATATCAGTAACCCCGGATGCTACAAGACAGAATTAAACAAGATGCTCAAAGAGAACGGAATAGAAGAGATGTGGTTCCCCGAAAATCCAAACTCAAGTAAGGTACTACAAGCCTCATATACAACAACAGAACCCAGAATGAACGAAGTATCAGCAAACATCAACAATATGGAAGAAAGCACACAACAAATCATAGCACAACCCCCAGCACTTGAACAAGCCATAGGTATACGATCTACTGATACAGACCAGCAAGTACAATCCAAAACCCACAACCCGGAAAATACTACAACTGCTAAACCTATAAGAGAATTGCAGAATAATGATACAACAAACAGAAGAAAGTCAATAGGAAGAGAGACAGGAGCCATCAATAAAGAAAACAGTCAACAATCTAAATCAACATGGAGTGCAGATACACTAGATCTTACCTTTTACATAGGTCAAAACTTTAACCGACGACCTCAAACAACCCACAAGGAAATCATAACAGGCATTATGCAGGGAAATATCAAATGGGTATATACAAATAAAGAATATGAAGAAAAACTTGTGCAGGCCCTGCTAAATGCTGACCAAATAAAATACAAACAAACAGTATTTAAGAAGCTAGATGAGTCTACCTTCAGGAAGAAAAGAAATGGCCTAGAGACAAGAACCACACCAGATCACCAGTCAAAGCGAATAAGTAAAATATGAACATCACATTCAAAATAATGCAACACAATGTAAGACACTGGAAAACACACAAAGTACAACTATTAAATACATATGCAGAGATTGACCCAGACATTATTTTGCTAAATAGCCATGGTCAGGTAGATAATGAAAAAATTAAAATATTAAATTACGTAATTTACCAATCAAATAAAAATAATGAAATGCATGACGGAACTGCAATTGCTGTGAAAAAACATATAAAGCACAAAATTATAGACAACTTTCAAAGTGACTGTTTGGCCATCAAAGTATCAACAACAACTGGAGACATAATTATTGCAACTCTCTATCTTCCACCTAGAAGACCTTACTTACCTTACCCTGACCTCATTAACCTTATGAATTTCACCCAACCAACATATATAATAGGAGATTTTAATGCAAGACATACCATATTCGGCAATAATGATATGAATAACGTAGGTAGAGGAATTAACACATTGATCAACACTGGTAGATTAAGATTTATTGGCCCACACTTCTATACTTTTCTTGGCCATAGAACTACAAGCAATCCCGATATAATACTAACCAATAATAAAACATATCATAATTACCATATCCAACAAGGTCCGATCACCATTAGTGATCATGTACCTATCATATTTACATTATCAACTAGCCCAATTCAAATACCTGTACAAGAAAGATTTGCCATGAGTAAAGCCAGATGGGATGAGTATAAAGGAGACTTAAATAACTATGAAATTCCTAACCTAGAAAACAAACCAATAGTTGGTATTGAGGATGAAATAAATAAAGTAACAAATGCAATAAAAATGGCTGCTGAAAATAATATTCCTAAGACAACATACAAAACTTTACCACATAATAAAATAACAGACCGAATGAGAATGCTACAAACAGTGTTCGTTAATCTTAAGTCTTATATTGAATTATTTGGAGCGGACAAAACGGTAATGGATAACATAAAAAGAATACAAGCAGAACTAAAAGAAGAATGTATTGTTTCAGCTAAGAATAAATGGGACAGGGTTATTTACAATATAAATGAAGAAAGAGATCCTAAGGTCTTTTGGAGAAATATAACAAAAATAATTGGTACCAGAGAAGACAGGGTATACAAAATTAAAGATCACAACGGAGTGGAGTTGGAGAGTGATAAAGATATAGAAGCAGCATTTAGAAGAGAGTGGGCTAATACATTTAAAATTAGTGATGAAGAAAATCAAGAATTTGACAGACTGCATGAAAACACTATAAATAGATGGATGATCAATAATGCAAACAGGATGGAATCATTTGCCCGTGTAGATCTTGGCAGAATTCGAGATCTTAGACTTATAAATGAGGTTGAGTTTTTTCACACACTAAGATCTTTTAAGGAAAAATCGCCAGGAACATCAGGAATAACAAGAAATATGATTTTGAATGCACCACAAAATATAATCTCGTCCATTATCCATATTTTCAACGCTATACTATCGGTAGGTTATTTCCCGAGTGCCTTTAAAACTGCTAAGATGATATTCATACCTAAAGCAAACAAAGATAAAACACTAATATCCAACTATAGACCCATATCGCTATTGGAATTCTTAGGCAAGTTGTTAGAAAAAATAATACACAACAGAATTATTCCGCAATTAGAGAACACAATGAATCCAAGACAACATGGTTTTCGAAAGTATAGAGGTACTCAAACAGCCATTGCAATAATTACAGAAATTATAGCAAAATCAAAATCTCAAGGACATCAAACTATAATGATACTTCGTGATGTGTCAAAGGCTTTTGATAAAGTCTGGCACATGGGATTGCAATATAAATTACTCAACCTTGGCCTACATACAAACATTGAAAGGCTTCTATGCTCATACCTACAAGACAGATATGCCCAAATACAAATAGGAAAGGTTTTGGGTCCCAAATTCTTATTACAAAGTGGAGTCCCCCAGGGAGGATGCCTATCCGCTCTCTTATATGCAATATACACCTCTGATATGCCACAACCAACGCCAAACAGTGAGCATGTAATCTACGCTGATGACATTACTCAAATAATCTCAGTTCCAAGTAAATCAACTAACATGGCAGTCAGAAGCGTAAAGAGAGCGATTGAATCAATTAACACCTTCGAAAAAATGTGGAAGATAAAAACTAATTTACAAAAATTTAAAGTTATTCCACTAACTAAGAAAACCTATCCACCTCTAGAAATAAACAATAATATTATTAACTACTCAAACGAAGGTACAGTTCTGGGGTTAAAAATTACCAAAAATGGTTATCAATCCTTCGTAAGTGAAAAAGTCAGAAGATGTAAAAAAGTCCTTAATGATATATCCATTTTTAAAGACACATCAATACAGACCAAAGAAAAATTATATATGGCACTTGTAAGATCTGTCCTAACATACCCAGCCTCACCATTAAATATAATTAGACCAAACCTAATGAACAAACTACAAGTTTGTCAAAACAAATGCTTAAAATTTATCCACAACATACACTACCCAGAACTAATCAGAAGCGAAGAGCTGCACAACCGTTCACATATGCAACCTATAAATTTAATATTACATGAACAAGCAAAAGTAACTTGGGACAAGGTAAGTTTACTAGATATAGACACACAATTTAATCAATTATTTCCCGACATTGAACTGATCCGACATCAACCTTACATTTTCAAGAGCAGCTATGATGCAGCACAGCTCGACAATCCTCTTCCCATATATACCTTTAACTAAGTAATCAAACCAAAAACTAACCTACTAAGAAGTGCTGTGTGGGGCAGCCACCTAGGTGGCTGCCCCAACCAGTGCTAACCTACCAGCTTTTGAGTGGATATAGACATAATAAGATGTGTTGTGTGGAGCAGCCACCAAGGTGGCTGCCCCAACCAACGCTAACCTTCCAACTTTTTAATCAATACACACATACTGGGATGTGCTGTGTGGGGCAGCCACCAAGGTGACTGCTCCAACCAGCATAACATTAACCTTTTCTTAATGTGGGGAGTGGGTTGGGGGGTGGGAGGGAGTCAAGCGGACAGTGCGCGGCGGCCCCACCGTTTGACTAGGCCTCTCCCAAGCTATCGGGGGTGGATGAGTGGTCTGAGATAACCCAAACATTGTGGTGTCTCGGACTACCATCAGACTTCCTGGGTTGGGCTGAACCACTCGTAGGCAAGTGCCAGTGCCGCTGTGGATGGGCGTGACCAAGGTCGCGGGACTTTTTCCCGCGACGGTCAGGACACCACCTCCTTCCATCTCTTTGTGCCGCCCTCCATCTAATCATAAGTTTTTAACTAGGAATAAGTTTTAAATAATAAAAGTTTTAATGAACTCGAATTTTAAGTATCTGAAATATACACCCATCTAATCTTGTGTGTAACTATGTTTGCATAATATTATCTATGTACAGAGTAGATTAGGTTAGCAGAATCTCTGATCACTTTCCGCTGCTGGGTTCTCGTGATCTGTCCGGTGGGATAATACAATATCCCGCCGATCAGAGACGGGGGCTTGGTCGGGGGAGTGCTTGGGAGGACGCTTATACACTGAATCTCTGAACAGCATTTTTGGGAGGCTTGTCGGGCGGGAATTGGTGCGATACTGCATCTAGCCTGTTTTTGTCGGACAAGCTTCTTCGGGTGTGTTCGGGAGGACGTGATTTAAATAAATATTCATTGGTTTTAATATTGAAGTGAGAGTAGTGAGAGGCAACAGGAAGAGCTGAGCTGTTCTGGACCGAGCTAATTGCTACGTATCCACGAATTATAGGATACATTATTAAGAAGTGAAAACAGGCATACAATGACACACCACCGACTACAATGAAACGACTATTAATATATCATATATGTATAGTAAAGAAATAATGGAGCATTCTGGTTGAGCCCGGAACCTATTTTACTCTTCTACTTTATTTCTAACTTCTCTCTTTACCTTGTTCTTATACCAATCCCACAAACCCTCCAATCACTCACCAAAATATCTTCAACTCCCATGCTCCCCAACTCCTCCCATATATATTTGTAATAGTTGCTTATATCTTTACTCCAGCCATCGGTCGGTCGGTCGGATAGTATAGTCACTCGTAGGCAAGTGCCAGTGCCGCTGTGGATGGGCGTGACCAAGGTCGCGGGACTTTTTCCCGCGACGGTCAGGACACCACCTCCTTCCATCTCTTTGTGCCGCCCTCCATCTAATCATAAGTTTTTAACTAGGAATAAGTTTTAAATAATAAAAGTTTTAATGAACTCGAATTTTAAGTATCTGAAATATACAGCCATCTAATCTTGTGTGTAACTATGTTTGCATAATATTATCTATGTACAGAGTAGATTAGGTTAGCAGAATCTCTGATCACTTTCCGCTGCTGGGTTCTCGTGATCTGTCCGGTGGGATAATACAATATCCCGCCGATCAGAGACGGGGGCTTGGTCGGGGGAGTGCTTGGGAGGACGCTTATACACTGAATCTCTGAACAGCATTTTTGGGAGGCTTGTCGGGCGGGAATTGGTGCGATACTGCATCTAGCCTGTTTTTGCCGGACAAGCTTCTTCGGGTGTGTTCGGGAGGACGTGATTTAAATAAATATTCATTGGTTTTAATATTGAAGTGAGAGTAGTGAGAGGCAACAGGAAGAGCTGAGCTGTTCTGGACCGAGCTAATTGCTACGTATCCACGAATTATAGGATACATTATTAAGAAGTGAAAACAGGCATACAATGACACACCACCGACTACAATGAAACGACTATTAATATATCATATATGTATAGTAAAGAAATAATGGAGCATTCTGGTTGAGCCCGGAACCTATTTTACTCTTCTACTTTATTTCTAACTTCTCTCTTTACCTTGTTCTTATACCAATCCCACAAACCCTCCAATCACTCACCAAAATATCTTCAACTCCCATGCTCCCCAACTCCTCCCATATATATTTGTAATAGTTGCTTATATCTTTACTCCAGCCATCGGTCGGTCGATAGTATAGTAATATGACAGTCAGTAGCCAATGCTGTAATATATGGAAGGGGTAAGGCGGAACCAGGGACCCAAAGGAGAAATATGAAGATTAATATGAGGTGTAATATCAAAAGTATATCAGAAATTACGAGACGCCTCACACAGTCACCATACACTCAACAACACTTGAAATATTTGGTTGTCTCTAATAGTCACTGCATTTGTTATAACTATGAACATCCGAACAGCTTATATATTATTTATACAAACTAGATAATTCAGTCATTTCAATGAACGTTTGCAAATTATTGATCAATCTTGTGTATTGAGTTCTTGAAGATGGCGCAATATGTTTTCCAGCTATTTAGAATCCTGCGGCAATCTTCCTTGGCCAATCCTATTTCTATTTTGGCCAACAGTTTATGATTTTAACAAGCTTAGGAGATATCTATGGCAGTCGTGACGATAACGCATTAACACAGTATGCATATTTGTTTTTCTTCTATGCAGTACTTGAAACATATCCCACATATTATCTAGCTATCAATTTATCTATTTGCAGTATTTATAGTCTCTCCCCTCCCTCTCTCTCTCTCTCTCTCTCTCTCTCTCTCTCTCTCTCTCTCTCTCTCTCGCTCTCTCTTGCATATATTGATCACCAGACGCGTGCTATAATAACTGGTCAACTTTTATGACGTCACAACTGTTGAGAGAGAGAGAGAGAGAGAGAGTGTGTGTGTGAGAGTGAGAGAGTCATAGGACCTTTAAAATCTCCTCCTAGCCACGTCCCTCGTTGTCAATACCGCCTCGTGATTGGCCAAGACAACGCAGTACCTCAACATACTCTCAGCTGTCATTGGCTCTCCTTATGTTGCACAAGTTGATTCACGATGAGGGTTGAGCAATGTGCAAAATGTTGCATGGGTGAACAGAAGTACATAACATCAGAGTACTGACTATAGTACAGTAATATGACAGTCGGTAGCCAATGCTGCAATATATGGGGGGTTAAGGGAAGGAGGGAGGTGCCAATTGACCAATTGCAAGTTTCAGGTTATAAGGAAGTTGGAACCGGATTCATCGATATAAAACAGATATACAGTACAATAAAAATAAACAGTTTTGATGGACAGAAAATAAGATATTTTTTGTTATGTATATATTCATTAATGTACTACGACCGTATTGTAGCTGGTAATTGTTTGTATTATCGATGTCTACAGATCTAACTTCCTTATAGCCTGAAACTCGCAAGTGGTCAATTGGCCATGGAAGATTATATATGGTGAACTATTTGAAGTAAAACAGTAAGGAAAACACCTCTGCGTTTCATTCAGTCCCTATTCACCAATTATGCCCAGAAATTTTAAGTTTTTCTTTATATATTATTAGTTGATACAAGTAGAAACATTCCAGTTATGTTGTATAATATTACAGTAATTCAGCCTACAAATGTATTAAGTATTTACTCTTATTTACAAAAAAAAAAAAATCCTCTGACAAGCCTTAGCCAATTTTTTGAGCTATGTTGAGATTTCTGGCAAACAGAAAGCTAAAATAGTATATATTTATGATCAACGCTTACATATGTGATGAAGGACATCTGAGGTGTTGTAGACAAGTGTCACATAACTATAATGTTAGCCACTGATCAGCATGGTTGAACTGATTACAGACTACATTCATAACTACAGCCTCACCAACAGTATATACATGTACACTCCACATGCACTTGTCATTAACACACAACCTTACTAAGTCGGACTAAGCCACCATGGTGTTATAATTCTCAATTAATTGCGTCTGGTGGAATGAATCGCCATAAGTCTCTTTGGACGACGATGATCTTCCTCCAGAAAGCATAAGCCTAAAGGGGGGTGGGCGTATTTATTTCCTCATTTATATATCTTTTAATTATTGTTTTAGTTTCCTCCCTAGACCTCCATCAAGCTTTTAAAAACACCCCTCCCCCCCCCCCCACCCCAAGACCCTCCTTCAAGATAAATGTGTACATTTTTAAAAAGAAATTATTCCGGCCGAAGGGCGGTTTCTCTTAAATTACAGGCTCGCTATCACTCGGCAGGAAAAATCGACACCTTAATGACACAAAATGTCTTAATATTGACAAAGAAATGGAGGGGGGGGTTCTTAAAATTGCCAAACTAATGAGCCAAACGTCATAAAATCTGAAAACTAATGGGGCTAAACATAAGGAAGAAGGGGGACCAGAAAAACGATCAATCTCCCCTCTGAAATTTTAGGATTGTAAACTAATAATCCCAATCTTAAGAAAGCCCCCGTGCCTGTTAGTGGGATATATGAATGGGTGATATCTGGGAGTTTAAGGGAGCTCAGACGGTATTGTGCAGCATAATTTACTGGTTCGGCTCAATGGTTTAAGGAGGGGGTTTAGTTTGTTCTCGAAACCTCTATCAAACTTTTAAAAACACCCACACGACCCCCCTTCGATATACATTTGTACATTTTTCGGTAGAAGAATGCCCCGGCCAAAGGCCGATTCCTCTTTAAATAAAGGCTCACTATTGCTCGCCAGGAAAAAAATCGACACCTAAATGGCACGAAAGGTCTTAATATTGGCAAAGGAATGGGGCAAAAGGTCTGAAAATCGCCAAACTAATGAGGCGAATGTCTTGAAATCTCATAACTAATAGGGCTAAACATGACGGAGGAGGAGGACTCGAAAAACCAACTGCCTTCCCTTAATATTAGCTAATTCTTCTGGAACTCCTAGGTTAGTAAAGTTGGCAGTGTGACACCCTAGACTTCTCTCAATCACTAGCTGACAGGGCTCGCAGGTTCCCTCTCGCTCTCTCTCTCTCTCTCTATCTATATATATATATACATATGTATGTGTGTGTATATAACTTGCACACATTAATCATCAGAGACCAAGTAGAAAAACTGGTCAAGTTTTTCTGACGTCTAAACGGTTGAGAGAGAGAGAGAATGAATGAATGAATTAATATAGAAAAGGTGGGTGAGGGTGAAAGAAGGGAAGTTTTTATTGGTTAAGTAGGAGAGACAGTGACAATAGTGGGAGAAATAGGGTGTCGGGGCTTGACCCAACGTGCGTGAGTTGAATAATAGAGCTGGGGTTGAGTTGATTTAGTTGGAGAAGTTACTTTAATGAGATTCAGGATGGCTTGCCAAGAAGGGGGCAAGGGATGGGGAGCAAGTTAATTTTGGGTGGTATAAGATCGAAAGTGCTTGCATGTTTTGGGGTTGTATTTTTGGGTGGTAGTAATTCGAAAATGGTATAAAAGGGGGAGGTAATTTTGGGTGGCATGGAGTCAAAAGGGGTACTGCTGGGGAAGTCTGTCAGTGGCAGAACCTGTAAGAAGGTTGTACTGTTATTATTATAGAAGTTACGTTAAAAGGTTGTTGTCTTGTACTTTGTCTGTGAAATTATACATTTTAATGGGAAGTGAAGCTAGGAATCTAGGTCAAGAGTGGTAGGGAGGCTGGACTGTGGACGAGCCGGCATGACCCACCTCCTCTACCAATCCTGATTTTAAGTGAATATTGGAATGGGTGCCTCTCTGTTGTTGGGGTGAAGGAGGTTTGACAAGGGGCGGGGGGGATATAAAATTCTGTTGAAAATTTGGATGAAGTTATCATGAAAGGTCTCAAGTTTTATAATTTGTTTTTCTGCTAATTGCTGCCAATAAGTATTTAGAGGGGGGATGTGGGCTAGATTGTGAAGATGTTGTGCCGTCTGGAATCATACCACTGAGTCCCGAACATCCACCTCAGTGCTTTATTTTGTATTCTTTGATATTTTAGTTGGTTGGTAGGGGCCGAAAGTGAAATGCTGAGTGGGACGTAGCACAAAAGAGGTCTTATAAGTGCTTTGTATAAGTGAAGCTTGGTTTTTATTGAGGCATTTCTGAATCGATAGATGGTTTGTAGTGATTTAGATGCGATGGCAATGGAAGTTTGTGCTTGTTTGTGGAATCGGATGTTTTTGTCGAATGTGAGGCCGAGTACTTTGTTTGTGGGAGAGACATTTATTTGTGTGCGGTTAGGGACAGGTGCTCGGGAGTTCTGGAATAAGGGTCTTGGGCGGGGATGTCCTTTGGCAAAGTATGTGACGTGTGTTTTTTGAGGATGAGCCTGAATCCGCCATTTTTGCTCCCATTGTGCTACTTTGTCAAGTTCTCTTTGAGCTCTGTTTGTCAATGCGTTTATTGTGCCTGCTCTTATTATTTGCGTCACGTCGTCTGCGTACATTACTGTGAGAGAGTCATTGTGAGTGGGGTTGGGAAAGTCATTTGTGTATAGGATGTAGAGGGTAGGAGCGAGCACTGAGCCCTGAGGTACGCCTGCGTTTAGTGCAAATGAATCTGAATAAAGATTAGAAAACTTAATTTTGGCTGTTCTATTATCCAAAAAGTTGCAGAGAAGTTTCTGAGTAATTAATGGGAAGTTGAAATTTTCGCAGATTTTGTACTTCAAGCCTTCGTGCCACACTGTGTCAAAAGCTCGTTTTATGTCCTTTGTAATTAAGGCTGTCTTGTTTTTTCGTCTGGACTGTTTGTTTATGTGAAGGTAGTTTGTGATAATGTTTAGTGCTTCTTGTGTCGATCTGTGTTGTCTAAAACCAAATTGCATGTTCGTGAGGAGTCCTTCGTCTTCGAGAAATAGTCTAAGTCGGTGGTTTATGATGCGTTCTAGAGTCTTCCCAAGAGTCTCAAGTAGACTAATGGGTCTGTAGTTTAGTGGATTAGTCTTGTCTTTGTTTTTCTTGGGTATGAGGATAATGGTCGCTGTCTTGAAGTAGACGGGAAAGTAGCCCGATGCCAGGATGGCGTTGTAGAGGCGAGTGAGTGCTGTTATGAAAGTGTTAGGTAGGTGCTTTACAAGGTGGTGATTAATACCTGTGGCACCAGGCGCCTTTCTCCGTGTTTTTGACAGTATGAATTTGACTTCGTCTGGCACAATGGGAGCAGTGAGTATGTTTTGAGGGTCAAGTGTGTTTAGGTTAATGTGTGTGTCATGGGAGATGTTGTCAGGGATGGTAGTGAGATGTTGTTCTATATTGCGGATGTGTTGTTCGGCAGGCCTTTCAATGGGGTGTGGGTGGTATACTTGTTGCCATGTCTGTTTAAATGTATCTGTGATAGCCCTAGGATCAGTAATTTTGTTGCCATTAACAGTGAGGGAGGATGTTCTGGGAGTGGTATTACCTTTTAAACGTTTTATATGTTGCCAGAATTCCCAGGGCTTAGTTTTTCTGTTTTGTTCTGCTGAGTGTACTAGGTGAGTCCAGTGAGCGTCATGATCAGATTGCAGGCTGTTAAGGATGTGAGTTCTGAGGTTGGAGAGGTCGTAACGTACTCGGCCTGGTATGCGGTTGTGTTTGTTCTGTTCGAATCGACGACGATAGTACACTAGGAGTCGTTGTGTTCTGATGGAGGGTCTGAAAGTGTGTTTGATTTTGTATGTAGTTTTTGGGATTGTTGTGTTGGCTGCATTTATGATTTTGTTCTGTAGGTTCTCAATTTGTTGGTCTATGTGTGTGTAGTGTTGTCCCTCATAGTCGTGTATGTAGTTGTCTTCTGATAAAATGTTTTTGAATTCTTCCCAGTTTGCTTGTGAGTAGTTAAAATGAGATTGACATGGGACTTGAATTGGGTTTGAAGAAATTGACATGAAAACTGGGATGTGATCTGATCCTGAAAGTGGCCCTGGGGAAATATCATGATGGAATATATTAAAAGCTTGGTTTGAAAAAATTAAGTCAGGTTTACCATTACCGTTTGGTGTGAAAACTGTGTTGAAGTCTGGGCCTTGAAAAGTTAATCTTTTGTGGTTGTGTAGCGCTAATAGTTGAATTCCACGTTGATTAATGGTATTATGTTGGAAAGCTTGGTGTCTAGCGTTAAAGTCTGCAAGTATAAGTGTAGGTGCATTGTTATTGAATAAGGTATTTAAGTCTGTGTAAGGGATGTAGGTATTGGGTCTGACATATGTGGTGGCAACTATGAGGGGTCCAAGTGTTGTGTGTGTTTTAACTGCAAGGAAATGCTTGTATGTCCAGTCTGTGATGAATTCGTGTTGAATGGTGCTTTTTATCATGATTGCAACTCCATCGTTGGCATCGCCGTCGGTCTGTCGTGTTGTGTAACCAAATAATCTAATTTTATGTGTGTTGTACGTACAGGTGCTGTTAATTAGTATTATGTCTGGGTCATTATCTAAAATTAATTGTGTGAGTAGGTGTCTGTTATTGTAGTAGTGTCTTATGTTGAATTGGATGACTCTTAACATGATGGGGTATCGTGAAGTGAGCTATGTGTGGGGAAGTGGGGGGATGGTGGGGCCCGGGTTGGAGAGGGAGAGGATGAGGAGCGGACTCCTCCAAAAGATGGAGATTTGGAGGTAGATTTGGTGTTTTTTCTTGGGGTTTCGACTTTACGTGACTTTGACCGAGAACGGTTTAATTCAGGGGAGGATATCTCAG